>CM059867.1:37048832-37219132 GCA_030490815.1 Acer saccharum
TCTTCAACACATATGGTATGGTTTTGAACCTATTGTCTTACATAATTAGTGTTTTTACTTATCAATTTATCTCATTTATAACTTGTATGCTTTTAGATTAATTTTTATTTACAAGAATGAGATTATGTGTTGATTGTTTGGGTTATTTGTGATAGCTAGGTTTTCATGCCTATATGCCATCTAGCTAATTGATCTCATTGTATGATTGATAATGTTTTTGATAGCTACGTTTTCATGCTTATATGCCATCTAGCTAATTGATCTCATTGTATGATTGAGATTGTTTTTGATAGCTAGGTTTTCATCACTACTACAAAAATGTTAAAAGAAATCACTAAAAGACATCGGTTTTTGGTAACCGATTCTAAAAATCTTAAATATTGCAGTTTCAAAAGACATCGGTTTTTAGGAAAACCGATATTAAAAAAAATGTTTAGACATCGGCTTTTATAAAAACCGATGTCTTAAATATTGCGTTGAAAAGACAACGGTTTTTATAAAAACCGATATTAAAAACAAGCATTTAAACATCGGTTTTTATAAAAACCGATATTAAAAACAAGCGTTTAAACATCGGTTTTTATAAAAACCGATGTGGATTCAAAAGCAAAATTCTGCAATGCAAATTTGACCTATGTCCACATTCAAGTGTGCATCTCTAAACATACTCAACGTTATTTGCTCAAATTTTGATACAAGAAAGTAGACATGCAAACAAACACTTTTCAATCAAAAAATATTCCAAAAATCGATTTGGAAAAGTGTGAAAATGAGCGATGAAAACAGCTTACTCGCGGATTCGTGAATCGCTTTTGACCTTTGATTGAATAATTGATCATAACTTTCAAAATACTATCCAGAATTTTACGTTCTTTATACCGTTGGATTTGTATCGAAAAATTGAAGAACCCAGCATGGACAAAAAAAATTATTTCCTTGCCAAAAGATACAGTTTTAAGGAAAAAGTTTGCACAAAAATATCTCCAATCGCTTCAATTATGACCTTTGACTGAATAATTGATTATAATTTTCAAAATCCCGCTCATAATTTTACGTTCTTTATACCGTTGGATTCATATCGAAAAATCAAAGAATCTAACATGAACGAAAAAAATTATTTCGTTGCCAAAAGATACAGTTTTAAGGAAAAAGTTTGCACAAAAATATCTTCAATCGTTTTTGACCTTTGACTGAATAATTGATCATAACTTTCAAAATACCATCCGAAATTTTATGTTCTATATACCGTTGGATTTGTATCGAAAGATTGAAGAACCTAGCATGGACGAAAAAATTTATTTCTTGCCAAAAGGTATAGTTATAAGGAAAATATTTACACAAAAATATCTCCAACAAAACACAAAACCACACAATAAAAAATGAAATGAAAAATAAACCCACCAATTTTATTTTTTTTTAATAGATATATGTTTGTAGTAGAAATTAGAATTTTGATTAGTTGAGTAAATTTAAATTTACCAAACAATTTTTTTTTTTTTTTTTTTTAATTTCTAACAACTCATATAGGTTATATATAAATATTGTGCAATTGTTAACACATCCAATCTTGTAGTCAGGTGGTAAAGGCTTTACCATTTTGACTTTGAGGTTGCAAGTTCAATTCCTCAAAATGACAATTAGTTTTCATTATTATCAGAGGTGGTGTTGGCCGGATGGTGGGGCGGGTCGGCGGCGTTGGCCGGACAACGGTGGCCAGATGGTGGGGCGGCCGGACGGCGGGATTAATTTTAGTAATACATCAATTTTACATCACAGTTTTTAAATCGGTTTTATATAAAACCGATGTGTTTTCTCTTGTTTTTAACCGATGTCTTTTGTGCGGTTTTTTCTAAATCAGTCAAAAAGACATCGGTTTTAAAAATTTCAAGAACCGATTTCTTCCATATAAAAAAAACCGATTTCTTTTGTGTTTTTTGTAGTAGTGTGCATGTTTATAAAACATCTAACTAATTTATCTCATTAAAATGATTGAGATTGTTGTTGATAGCTATTGTATCTAGGATTGGTTATCCTCTACATAGCTAAGCTTTATGCCATGTCATTTAGCTTTTGATATCTAGGATTGATTTAATTGTCATCTTATAATCCTAGATAATCATTTAGGGTTCCCTAGCTCTATTTGCACTTTGAATATCATATATATATTCACATAAATTGTTTGATCTCTTCGGAGAATTAAGTCTTGATCAAGTGTTGCTATTATAGGTCTGCGAGTAATAGTGGTAGGTTATATACTGGGATTAGGTTATAAACATCATTACAAGTGGTGATTGTGAGGATCAAGCAATTGGACTAGGTCCACTTTTACAGACCTACGGGTAGTGGTAGCGGGTTATTGACCGTTAGAGGTTGAGGTCAATCGAGGTTGTAAACGTTATCGCAATTAGTGGATTCAAGGTTTGTGTGTGGCGCACATAACAGCCCGTGATTTTTCCCAGTTTGGGTTTCCATGTAAAAATCAAGTGTCATTTATAATTATGCACTTATTACACTTGATTTATTATATTAACTAGATTGGGGTTATTTTCGTAATATTGACTAATCGCAAAAATTGGGTAATAACGGTTAAAATCTATTTACCCCCCTCTAGATAATTTTATACACACCGTGCATTATTAGTTTCACTCTAGACACATTTGATACAAATAGGTGTTCTTTCATGACGAAGGATGGTGTGATCAAGGTGTATAAGGGATCCATGGTGATGATGCAAAGTACAAAATTAGGCAACAATCTTTATAGGCTTTCGGGGAACACAATTTTAGGTGGAGTGGCTATCTCTATGGAAGAAGAAAATTGCAAAGATGACACTCAACTTTGGCATTTGAGGCTAGGGAATATGAGTGAGAGAGCCTTGCAAGAACTACATATGCGACAATTGTTGAAAGGTGAAGGGTTATGCAAGCTAGAGTGTTAGGTTTATAGTTTGTGTTGGCATTAATTCCATATCAAAACGTGTTTCTTTTGTAATGTTTAGTGGTTCGTATTTTTGAAGAATTAAGAAGACGAAGGATGTCTCAGCCACAATTCATTCAAGAAGCCGGCATTTAAGAGATTTGTGCACCATTGTTCAACGAAGGTAATAAAGGACCTCATATCTCTTACAAGGCTAGGCACACACACACACATGGCATTCTTGTGTGTTCCTTCATGATTAAACATCACTTATGTTTCACTTTCACACACATGACAAAATATGCTCATGCATTCTACTATATTGGTAAAACTTTGTTTATTGCATTTTCTAGGACTATGTCCAGAAACTAGCATATGTGTGTGTCTTTGTGATTGTATATTTCCGTAATTTTGTATTTGGACTTGAATATTATCTATTATGATTCCTTATTGAGTTCCGGTCGTTTCGGTTACTCATTCATTTAATTTCGAGTCCAAACAATGTGGCTAAGCTACTTTTCATTCTCATTCATTGAGTTGACTTCATCGACGTTTTCTGAGATGATTTCTCAACCGTTTTTCAAAGTTGTGTAGTCTTCGTCGTGCGTGAGAGAGTCACGGTTCATAATCCGGAAACGAATTCAAAATCGGAGTTCGGATGCCCAAGATACGGGCTGAATAACCGAGGGAGCGCGCGAGAAGTCAACCCAGGCCGTGAGGCCACTTGGCTTGGCCGTGAGAGAGGCCGTGGGCCCCACGGCCAAGGGGGCTCTCTGCCCCCGTGAGGCCCACGCGCCCCCCACGGCCAGGGGTGATGTGGCCTCACCTGATTGGCCCGGAATGCTTCTCTCTCCTCCATTTATCTTCCCTCCTCTCTCTCCATTTGATTTTTTCAAGAAGAAAATTAAGTAAATCCCGTCAGTCCTCTCCAACAGATTTTCTCATCTTCCAAACATCATATCTCCCTCATCCGGAGTCGGATTTGAGTGATTCAAATTGGAGAACATTTGTAATTGAGTCCTCTATCATTTCTATGTGGTTTGGTAGCTGATTGATCAAGTTTTCTGGTGGTTGGACACTGAAAACCGAACCAGCTGTTGAGTCTAAGGTATTGGACTAATCTTTGGGATTTCTTTCTTTTTAACCTTCAATTTGCTTGGGGTTTCTTCTTCTATATCTATGTTTATGTTTGGTAAAAGCTATTGAGAAAGATAGCTTGATTATCATTCTAATTGAAAGTCAATTTATGGACTAATGTTGACTAGTTTCTATGATTCTAGGTTTTACATATGTTTGTGAGTTGTATTGTGATTAGAATGGCATCTTAGGTTGTTTGGAACTTGATTGAATTAATTGTGTGATAAATGACCTTGAGATTTGATTTGATCCTTTGATTAATGAAATCTAGGATTATTGAATTTTGTTTGTGTTTTAGAGCTATCTAGGATTTGATTGATTTATATCTTGAATCCTTGCTCTATATTTTGGCTAGAATATTGATTGATTTAAATCTCATATATCTAGCATTTAATTGTATATTGATAGCATCTTGAATTTGTTCTTCATGAATATATTTTGATTCAAGTGTTGTATGTTTGAATGAGACTTTGAGCTTATGTGTTTTGATGTTTCACATACTTTAGGTTTTATTCTTGTATTTTGCATTTAGACTTGATTACTTGTGATATCACATGTTTAGGTCTATTTGTGCCATAGAATGTATTGATCACATGTTCTATGTTGATTTGATTGTTTGCATCATTTACATTCACATGATCACACTAGGAAGTCCTTTTAAAAGGCATGAAGTCTTGGTTAGAGTCGGGATGACTCGGATAGCCAAACAAGAAGACTTGCCTAGAGTCGGGATGACTCGGATAGGTAAGCAAGGAGTCACGGCTAGAGTCGGGAGGACTCAGATAGTCATGCATGGGAGGCTCCCTAGAGGCATGAGTGTCTCGGATAGGGAGTTGGCTATTGTATTGGTAGGCCTAGGCGTATGGTTAGACATAGACTCCGATAGAGCGGGGTATACGGGAGGTGTATGCACTCTTGAGGAATTTCTAATCTACCATCAATGTTGGTTTTGTGTGGTGTCCAATATATGGTGGTTTCACATCATTGAGGGATTTCACACTTTCCAATAGGGTTGGGTAGGCTTAGACTTCACTAGGTTGGGTGAGCTAAAGATTGGTCACTTTGTGAATGTTCTATGTTTACTTTCCAATAATATAGTACTGAAATTTCCCTTAATGTAGTAGTGAAATATACCTAGAGGGGGGGTGAATAGGTATAGGCTCCAAATTCTTCCAATTAAAAATAATGCGGAAAATTACAAGGCAAATGCACACTTGATTAGATTGAGCAAATGAATTGATTACACTAAGACAAGAGTAAATCAATTTACAAGATATGCAATCAATGTAATATATGGAAGATAAAGAAAAATAAAGCAAAATTGAACACAATGATTTTAACGTGGTAAAACCTCAATGAGGAAACATCCACGGGTTGATACCACAACCACCGGCGAAGCAATCCACTATGTGAAAAAGGACTTACACACTCAAGGTATCACTCATGATATCCGCTCAAGCTATCAACTCCTAATCTACCCTCGGGCTAGTGAATCACCAAGCCTACTTCCTATCCGAGATGTGTCCTACACCTCTAGAAAGCAACTTCCTATCCAAGACGCTCACGTCTCTAGGAAGATTTCTTGCTTGCCTATCCGGATCCTCCCGACCCTAGACAAGACTTCCTTGCTTGATTATCCGAGTCCTCCCGACTCTAATCAAGGCTCCCTTGCTCTATCCACAAAGCTTCACTCACTTTGCTAGAGACTTCAACCTAATGCAAGGCTATGATCTAAAGTGATGCAAATGATGCAAGCACAATCAAATTAAGCTAGATGATCAATCAAGCAAAATGTACATGTTCAAAAATAGTCTAGAATATGATTTCAACACACAATCACAAAAGTTATCTAGAAATCAAGACATGCAAATCAATAAGAACAAAGGTATCAATATTCAATTTAGCACACTAAAAACCTAGTTCTTAGATCATGAAATAGAACATAGAAAATAACATGAAGCACATCACTCATACATTTTCTAGAATCAATTTCATGATAGTTCAAGTTTAGCACATAAATGTTCAAGACTAATTACAAAGCTAAAACTCAATTAACAAATGATCAAATAACCCTAGCATGTGATCTAACATACTTCTTAACAAATTTCATCAATCAAATGGAAAGAATCAATAGTTGATCAAAAATGAAATTGAAAAAGAAGAAGTTGAAAATCAAGTACTGACCACGGACTGGAAATGGACCAGCTGAGAAACATGCCGAAGTCAACTGCCTCTGGAAATGCTTGGGGTTTGTAGCTCTCTTCGAGACCAACAATTTTGGTTTTTGAATCGAATGATTTTGAGTTCGTATGAGAGAGATATGATCAAAACAAGTAAACAAAAATTGTTGAAAAACTGATGCGGGATTTCAAGTGTTCTTCAAAAATTGCATAAGTGTGGAGGGAAAGAGGTTTGATTAAAAGGAGGGAAAAAAGGAGAAGATTTCCGAGCAAATCACGTCCTGCCATGTCAGCACCCCGTGGGGGGCGCGTGGGGCCCACGGGAGCAGAAGGCTCCCTTGCCCGTGGGGCCCATGGCCTCCCACACGGGCTGGCCAAGTGGCCACACGTGATTTGCACACCTCTCGCGCGCTCCCTCAGTTCGTTGCCCCATATCTTGAGCATTCGACCTCCGATTTCGAATACGTTTTCAGATTACGAACCGTGACTCCCTCACGCACGACTACGACTACTCAACATTGAAAAATGGTTGAGAAATCATCTCGGAATTTGACGATGAAGTCAACACAACAAATGAGAACGAAAAGTAGACTAGTCAACTTGTTTGGACTCGAAACCTTATGAATGAGTAACCGAAACGATCGGAACTCGATAAGGCATTAAATAAGATCATGTTCAAGTCCTAAACACAAAATACGAAAACAAATAAACACATATTCACACAAACATGCCATATCAAAGAGATAGTCACAAAGCATGCAATTTCACAATGTTTGTCAATACAAGATCAATGCATGTGCATGCTATGAAGTGTGTGAAATATACCAAATGTTTGAACCATGATGCAGGGACACACATGTATGAATTGTGTGTGTGTGCGCTAACGCCTTGCAAGAGGGTGGAAGTCAAGTTTTACCTTTGACGATTTTCACCTCTTGAAGACGAATTTTGCACTAGATGTTGCTCTTCACTCTTTGAGCTTCCTTTCTTCAAATAATGTCCTAAGCAACAACTAATACAATCATAAAGTGTTTTGCAATGGAATCAAGCCAATACAAATAGTGAACCTTACAAGTACCCAATGGTTGTAGTTCAACCTGTGGATGTTTCCTCCTTGGAGGTTTTACCACGTTAAAAAATCTCTTGTGTTAATTCTTCCTATCTCTATCTCTTATATTTTATTTGTACATTTTATTATCTTGTTTCATAATATTCACTTATGATGTATTGTGAAACAAGACTTTGTATAGTGTGATTAGTGAACTCTTTTTATTGATCAATTTTGTATCTATGATTCTTTTGTATATTGTATTTGTGTATAGTGATATTTGATCACTCTTGTAACTCATTGAACATATAGTGAAATACAAGTATTCTTTGTTGTTATACTTATTTGTTTGTTTACCTCATACAACTTGGTGATGTATGTAGACCATGCTTATATGATTACCTATTTATATTGTCTATGTATGTTGTCTTTTCTTAGTATATTTGTTGTATGTAAGGCATCCTTGAGAGACAAACGAAAGTTTGTTCAAGGGATTGAAAAAGGCGTAAAAACCTATTCACCCCCCCCCCCCCTCCTAGGTATGCCTTAAGCAATTTAACTACGTTTGTATACTTTCATAGAGTTTTACAAGTTTTGTGTTATGGGAAATCAATGCAAAGTGAGCTTTAAAGTTCCAAACGAGGAAAATGGAAGCAAGGTGTTGCTCGATTATATACACTCACTGATGTGTGGGGGCCCACACCAACTAGACGAAATGGTGGAGTTTGTTACTTTCATGGATGTTTTTTTTTTTTTTTAGAAAAGTTTGGGTTTACTTCATAAAGGAGAAATTCGAGGTCTTTGAAAGGTACAATGAATAAAAGACGGAAGCGGAGAACCAAACAGGGAGAACAATCAAGTATTTAAGGAGTGACAACGGAGGTGAGTATAAAAATGGTAAATTTATTAAATTTTACAAAGTTGAAGGTATCACAAGACATTTCATTGTAAAGAAAAATCCCTAACAAAATGGATCTACGGAAAAAATGAATAGAACGCTTCTGGAGATAGCTAGATGTATGAGACTTCATACGGGGTTATCAAATCATTTTGGGTGGAAGCAATTAATCATGCTTGCTATTTGGTTAACCGATCACCATCAAAGGTACTTGAGTTTAAATCGGTGGAAGAAGAATGGACGGGCAAAGAAATTGATTACTCGAATTTAAAGATTTTCAGGTGCAAGCCATATGTTTTTATTCTTAATGATGAGAGGAATAAGCTACAATCAAAGTCACTTGAATGCATATTTCTTGGGTTGGAGAAAAGAGTGAAAGGATTCAAGCTTTATGATATGACCAACAAGAAGAAAATTCATAGTAGAGATGTAGTCTTTGTTGAAGCCTCCATGCCAAAGGAAGAAGCCAAGGATGATAGTGAGAAAGAGGTTGTGACCAAGATTCCTATTACTATAAAGTTTAGTGATGACGGAAATGAAGAGGTACAACAAGAAGTAGTTCTTGAGGAACCTAAATCCATAGCTCAAGGAAGGACAAATGTAGTCTCAAACCCACTACAAAGGTATGTTTGGGATGATGAGAATAATGAAGTGCATTTTGCACTCATGGCTAGTTAGGGAGATCCATCTACATTACATGTTTGTTGTCATGATGGAGAAAGTTGGGTAAATGTTATGATGGAAGAGATGGAATCTCTTGAAAAGAACTTCATTTGGGATTTGGTTCCTAAACATGAAAACCGAAAGATCATTGGTTGCCAATGGGTATTTAGAAAGAAAGAATGCATATATGAGAATAAATTACCAAAGTTCAAAGCACGGTTGGTTGTTAAAGAGTACTTACAAAAGGAATGTGTTAAAAATAAAACAATATTGTAAGCTAGATGTCGATGAGAAAACTTGCGGGTTCCCTTCCTAGTCAAGATGTCAATCCTACCCAAGTTCTGATTAGAGATGGTGAAGTGTTTACAAAGTGTTTGAGAAGCTTATCATGCTTGATGCTAAAGTCGTATCTACTCCACTTGCTTCACACTTTGTCTTGGGTGTAAAGCAATGTCCTTCCACAGATGTCAAGATGGAAAAGATGGTGAAGGTTTCGTATGCAAATTTGGTTGGTTGTTTGATGCATACCATGGTATGTACAAGATCCGATATCTCTCAAGTGGTTAGTGTGGTTGCCAAATACATAGAAAATCTGGGCAAAAAGCATTAGAATGTCATTAAATGGATTTTGTGGTATTCGGATATTAATAAGGAGTTGAGAATTATGTTTGAAAGAAAATATGGAGAAACTAATATATTTAGGTTTGTTAATTGATTTTGACTATGCGGGTGACTTAGATAAGAGGAGGTCTACAACATGGTATGTATTTACATGTGCAGATGGACCAATTAGTTGGAGGTCTATACTCAATCCTGTTAGTGCCTTGTCTACTGATCATACCAAATATGTTGTATATTTCAGCCCTCAAATCCGTACCCTTTATGTCATTTTCGTGCGTTTTAATGTCGCTTATGGGCTTTATGATAGTATTTGTAGGCATTTCCCCATTTTGGGTGATTAGAGCATATTGCAGGACTTTCGGGCAAAAAGAGGACTAAGAGTTGCAAAAAGAGGAAGAAAAGCATTAAAGGCTACAACAGTGCAGGTTAGTGCGGGTCCCAACCGCACTTCACCCGCACTCGTGCCCAGACCAGAGGACCTGATTGCTAAAAACAGATATAGTGTGGGTGAGTGCGGGTCCCAACCGCACTCCACCCGCACTACTGCCCAGACTAGAGGACCTGATTGCTGAAAAATGATAAAGTGCGGGTGAGTGTGGGTCATCCAACCGCACTTCACCCGCACTTCTTCTCATATCCGAGAGTCCAAAAATCGAAGGAAATGATAAAGTGCGGGTCACTGACCCACACTCCACTTGCACTCCATCGCGTCAGATATCATTTTAAAGCTGATTTGTAACCTATTTTGGGGGACTATAAATAGAAAGTGTGTGTAATGTTTTTAGTACGCTTTTACAGTGAGAAATTCTGAAATTGTAACTAGACCTAAGAGTACATTTCTTCTCATCTCATAAGCTTTCTACTCAACATCTAAGGGATTATCAAGGTAGTGATGATCTTCAAGGGTTATTCCTCTATCTTTTCTCTTATTTCCATTATTGTCAATTAGTAGCTAAACCCCTTTAAGGGAGTCTATGGATTAGTTTGTGAATGATTGGGCTTTTGTATATAAGCTTTATTTCTTTTTATATATGTCTATCTTCTATTGATTTATGCAAGAGTATGAATGGATTCATTGGATTTACTTGTCTTAGATACACTCTCTTTACAAGCTTCCATTGGATTCTATCTTTGTAGGCAACTAGATATACATCCTATATAGTTGTTTATTGCTCCCATGAATCTATGGGATTCTCGTAATCCCAGCTCGATAATCGCGCCCTTCATCTAACTTCAAATGGGTAACCATTTCTATACATCTTAGGACGGCTCTCGTGAAAGGCTTAGAAGCTTCTTCTATAAACCCTAGATTTGCTATACTAGAATCGGTTGAGCCCGAGATAGATACACGAGCTTCATTGCTAGGGTCCTAACCAAACAACCGACACTATACACCCTAGGTTGGTTGTTTAGGAGGGACCAATCACTAGTACGAGGCTCCCTATACACCATAGGTGGGCCCCTTGCTAGGGATAGATAGCCAACCTATACACCCTAGGTTGGCTACAATCGTCAAAACGTGCATATTTTACGAGTTTATTACATTTACCCAAATGTTTGCTTTCTAATCCGTTAACTCCCTAGTCTTTATTACATCTATCTTTCATTACATTCATATTCATTTTTTAGTTACATTTCTAGTTTTGTTTTAAGTGTTGGCTATTTCACATTTCAACATCAACAACCATTTATCTTTATTGCATTAATATCACTTAAGTATAGATTAGTTTTAGCTAAATTCTGATCTCTGTGGATGACCCTTGCTTGCCACAATACATGTGTTTTCATAACCTCTATAGGCATTGCTAGGTTACAAATATTGTTTGACAAGTGGGTTTTAAATACACACAAAACGACTTTGTCAAAATGGCGCCGCTGCCGGGGATCAATGTGTTTAGCTTTGATTAGTTTTATTTGAGTAGTATTTGTTTTTAGTTTCATTTTTGTTTTATTTTGTTAGTGTCTTTTTACGTCATGTGGTATTCTTTTTGTGGAATTTCAAGATTTTAGGTTTATACACGGATGAAGATCGCTAAGAAGAGCAGTTCTACCGATCAACGACAATATACATCAAGTGAGAAAAATAGTCGATCAGTTTAAGGGGAACATGGAAGAAGGAGTTCCTCAGAATCATCATGAGCAACAGGCTCATGATCCGAATCAACAAGAGCAACAAGCTTTTGAGCAAGAGGGTAATGTACATGGGGATGAGCAGTTGGGGCTTACCATGGGCTAGTACACACTTCCCTTCGTAGGAAATGTGCCTATGGCTATAGTACTTGAGGATGTGGCGAGGCAGTATGAATTGAAGAACATGCACATCGGTCTCCTACCATCTTTTAGTGGAAGACCTACTGAGGATTGCCTTCAATTCATGAAGCAATACGGTGCCACATTAGAAAAATTTCCGGTGATGGCTCGCCAAGCAGTACTAACTAGAGAGCAGCTTCACCTCAGATGTTTCAAATACTATTTGAAGGATGGGGCGATGACTTGGTACATGAACTTGATGCTAGGATCATTGGTGATATGGGGTCAAGTGTGCAAGGTGTTTTTCAACAAAAATTTCCCGCCACAAAAGGCAAAGGATTTACGGTTAAAGATTACCTCTTTCTGTGAGGAGGACGGTGAACCCTTCCACGAAGCATGGGAAAGGTTTAACTTGTTGCTCGCTCAGATGCCGCCACATACATACCATCCAGAGTTGAAGGTGAATTCCTTTTATAGTGGACTTTCTTCTATTACGCAGATGCTATTGGATAATGCATGTGAGGTACAATAGTCGACAAGAGAGCGACTGAAGCCTACAATATCTTGGAAAAGATCACCCAAAACTCACAATAAAGGACATCCAATGTGAGAAAGGGTGGAAGACTAGATGTGGGATCGGACACCCAAGTGCAAATTCAGATGTCCCAAATGAACAAAGAGCTCTAATCTATTAAGGACCTTATAACAGGAAAGTAGTGGTCTTCCCATGGAGTTAGTCAAGTCATGGGAGAGATAGATGAGGGAGAGGGCCATATTGGGTAAGAAGAGGAAGCCCAAGCCTTTGGGGAATTCCAGAGGCAAATGAATGACCCGTATTCGAATAAGTACAATCCAAGGCTGAGGAACCACCCTAACTTATCTTGGTCAAACAATAACCACCTAGGTGCAAGTAACAACCCAAGTGGGAACAACTACCAAAGTGGAAACAACTACCAAGGTACGAATAACAATCATGGGTACCAAAATTGTGGATATAATAGGTATAACCAACCAGGAGGTCCTAGCAATAACAACAACCAATATGGTAGTTCGAGTAGCAACCCCCCAACCAACTTCAATTCTCAAGCACCCTCTAACCAACCAAAAGACAAATCGTTGGAGCAAATAGTTAGTACGGTGATAAAGATAGTTGGCATAGGTTTTGACGCCCTCAATAACACTTTGCATGCATCGGAGCAGAGAATGACAGCTTTCATTCAATCCAACGATCAAAGAGCCAATAATCATTGAGCGTCACTAAAGAAGATGGAGACACAATTGGCTCAACTTCTGGATGCAGTGGTTAAGCAGAACAAAGGGAAGTCACCTAGTACCGATGAGCACATTAATGTGCTAGAAGTGGTTGACCGCGCCAAAACCGGTTCTAAATTAACTACACTAAATTACGCTATTCTACTACGGTAATTCTAAAGGGGCGCATGGGTTGTTCACCCTTCGCAAGTGTACGAGTCGTGTGAGTAGTAAAGGGTAACGAGTAAGGGTATCGTTCCCACGAGGAGATGATTAGCTAAGTGAGTCTAGGTTATCATTAATTATCTATTTCTAATTTCTAAACAAGTCCACTAGTTAATGTTTTCTAAATTAATTATATTAAGTTTGCAATTAACTAAGATTAAACTAGATTAAGAGATGTTAGGGCTAGATTAAAGATGTTAGGGGATTGACCTAATCAAGTAATTACCATATCATTAATCAATCATTCATTAAGCACATTCACAACATTCTAAGGCATGTATTTCATTTGTCAATAATATTAAGCACCAAATCCATCATCTTACACATAATCTAATATCATAGACAAGTGATCAAGAGAAAATTTTAGGAATAATGATGTAGAGATTTTCTAATTAATCCAAATCATGAATTACTTAGAGACATCTCTATGAAATGGATAGTGAAACATTCATACATATTGTGGGACACTTTATGCATGAAATCAACTACCAAGTGTGTACAAATAGATGTATATGCAAGACATACCATCCACATATCAAGTCATTAGAGTTCATAATACACACATACAAGCCTTAGAGAGTGAAATAACAAATTGATTGATTACATCTATGGTATAATTACAAGAATTCCATCAATCCCTTAACAAAAGAGTTTAGTTACACATAGAAATATAAAAGCATGAAAATACAAAAGAAGAGCTAAAAAAAACCCATCCAGATTCGTTTCTTGCTCAAGAAGGCTCCTCCTTGCAATCCAAGCACAATATCCTTCTAGAGCAACCCCAAAGGATCAAGTCTAGGTAACTCAAGGTGGTGTTTGGCTACCTAGAAAGTGATGGAAAATGATAAGAGAACTAAGCTAAGTTAAGAGAGTTATTCTCTCTCTTAAAACTAAACTAAAGTAAGTTACAAAACTAATAATATCTCATGGTAACTAATTACTAAGTGTAGTGTGTAGTATATGGTGTATATTAACTTACAAACTAAGATAGATAAGATAGATATTTTATCTAAGACAAGTTATATGGAAAATATCTCAAAATATCTAAGTGGGAAGGGTTTTTGGGCAAGCTAATGTGATTGGAGAGCAAGTGGGACGAGCTGTATTTCTTCCCAGGTGTTCCGGTGACTTCATGCACTCTGGTTCGCGGGTTTGTTCTCGCCGATGTGAAGTCACCGTGAAAACGGAAGGTTTTCGGTGAATTCTAACCTTTTGGACTGCGGAACATGTCCCGCTGCACTAAGTCATCGAGATTTCGTGGGTTTGGACGTGTTGTTCGCGTGCAAGAAGCTGCTGGAAGGAAGCTTCCAAGCTTGGTTGGACATGGTGGTTTTGAAGACTTGGAGGAGTTGGTGGAGGTGGAAAACACGTGCATGGGAGGCTAAAAGTTGGTGAAAATGGACCAGGGAAGCTCCGACCATCTTTCTGGGCGGAGAGCCATCGAAAACGTCGTCGAAAATGGTCGGAAACCATCGAGTCGAACGTCGGGTCAAAACCGGGTTCGTGGGTCACCGGGTCGGGTCACGCAGACCAGCCGAGTTGGCTGAAGGTTGAAGACGTGTGACGTCAGCATGACGTCACTCTGACGCGTCCCTCTCCTAAAACGACACCGTTTGGCTGCTGACATGGCGCATTGCTGCATGTTTTGACTGGCAAATATCACAATGCACCCCTGTATTCTTCCTTAATCACCAAATCTGTAATAATTCCTCCAGAATTGCACTTTGACCCTTGATTCTCCATAATTACGAATTTGCCCTCTTTTGCCCTGATTTCGCTACTTTTCTCCAGTTTGGTCCAAAATACCCCTAATGAGCTGAAATACCTGAAAAACACTTATTTACAATATTAAATACCAAAAAGGGCTCAGAAAACGGTTACAAAAGCCAAGTAAAGGAGCGCTAAATCTGAACATTTGGCACGCGATCAGTGGTCGAGGAGGAAGTTGAGAAAGTGGAAGAACCGGATAATGTACCTAAGCAAGTGAGAGTTCTAGATCACTCCACTAAGGTGGAGGTGGATAATGTGGAGAAGGGCACAAAGAATGAGAACGGGAAAAGGCAGAAGCTTTCCCCATTAAATTGACGGATCCCAGAAGCTTCGTGATAGACGTGACCATTGGAACTTCACCAAAAATGGGAGTGGTGCTTGATATGAGAGCTAGCGTCAATATGATGCCATTAGTGTTATACGAACAGTTAAAGATCTAGTCAATCAAACCAACTTCTATTACTCTAATTATGGCGGACAACACTCCTAAAACTCCAGTTGGAGTGGTTGAAGAAGTCTACGTGAATGTGCACGGTTTGACAGTCCCGGTTGAGTTTGTTGTGTTAGATGTAAAAAGAGGTGGATCCTATGGTAGGGATTAGAAGTTACTATTTGGAAGGTCATTTATGGCCACAGCGGGAATGGTGGTTGATATCCTTTCTAAGAACATTTCGTTCAGTTGTGGAGGTAAGAGTGTAAACTTCAAGGTTGACCGTCCCAAGGGGAGTCAAGTGGATGCTTGCCTTGTATTGGAAGCACCGAAGCTAAGAAAGAAAAGAAGCCGAGTGTTCGCTCTTGTGCAAGCCTTTGAGGGTATTTCCAATATGAAGAAGGGCAACCATGATTGCTTGAATGAACAAGAAGCAATTGAACTTGAAGAAGATGATTCGGCCACAAGAACCTTTGAAGAGATAGGTGAGCTAGAGAGAGAGAACACAAAGCTCATACTAGAAGTTAAGTTGCTAAAGGTCGAGAATGGAATGTTGAGAAAAAAGGTTCATGATTTCTCAACATTGAACAAAGAATTAGGAGAGCAAGTTGTGGTGCTTGACAAAAAAGAGAAGGAAGTCTCCAAAAATTTACAAGATTTGGCCAGACTCACTGAAGAATTTGAGGAAGAGAATGTGAGAAGGTCAAGGAAGATGCTTATGGGGGTTGAGAAGTCAATCAATGCAGCAATGGAGTTGCAAGCACGTTTGAACAAGGAGGAAGAATTAAAACTCACCAAGGTTAAAAAGTGCGACTTTATTGTCCAACTAGATGCAGCGGAAAATGAGTTGAAATCCCTCCAAATTCAGCAATACGAAGAGCCCAACATCCAAAACCGAAGAGGGAGTTTTTCTAACCATCCTATCACTTGTTATTTTTGTGCCAAAAAAGGGCACACTAAGGCCCACTGCTTTAGTTTCAAAAGATTTATAACAAGTCAAATGAGGTCTAGGATGAACACACCTAAGGTTAAACAAATTTGGGTTAGAAAAGACTTGGTAGGTCAAGTGAGGAAAGTGGGGACAAATGCAACAAGTAGGCCATTGGCACCCATTTGGGTAGTCAAGATGAGTGTACTCCCTATCCCAGTCAAACCTCCTTTGGTTGACCGTGCCTCACTCTGAGTGAATTACACCCGTTTTGAATAAGTTTTAATATTTTTGCATTTTAGATAGTTAGTATTGGTTTTGGATGATTTTTTTGATTTAAAGGGCATGAAAAAAATTGTTGATTGTGTTATTTTTATGCAGAAAATAATGAGCAGACAACAAACTGGGCCAAGTGCGGGTCCAGTGCAAGTCAATGACCCACATTCCACCCACACTTCGAGCGACAGAGCACATCAGGTATAAAGTGCGGGTCACTGCCCGACACTTCACCCACACTTTGGGAATGAAATATAAATATAACTGAAACAAATTATAGCACGGTGTGTATGAAACTATCTAGAGGGGGGTGAATAGATTTTAAACTTATTACCCAATTTTTCGTGACATGTCAAAATTACGAAATTACCCCTAACTAGATAAAGCAATAAATCAAGTATAAAATACAGAAATTAAATAACACTTGATTTTTACGTGGAAACCCTCACGGGAAAAACCACGGGCTAGTAAGTAAGCCACACTTGAACCTGGAATCCACTAAATGTGTAAAACGATTACAACCTAATCCCAGAAGTAATCACACACCTACCTAATCCCGGTATGAGTGAACCTAGTCCAATTTGCTTGCGATCTAAGCAACCTAATCCCGGAAGTTACACACAAGACTTACTTTCTCAATGAAAAGAATAACACCCTAAGTGAATATATGAATATCCAAATGCAACATAGAGCAATGGAAACCCTATATGCTTATCTAAGATGATTAATATGCAATTAGAATAATCCTAGATATTAAAAACTAAATGACATGTCAAATAGTTTAGCTAATCAAGATTAAGCACAAAACCTAATTAGCTATCACAAAACAACTTCTCAAACATACATCACACTAATCTCAATCTTGTATTAAAATATATATGAAAATCATACAAGTAATAAAATGAGATTGCTTATTAAGAAAAACACAAAATATGTAAGATATTAGTGAAAAGCTTACCAAGCAAAGTATGATGAAGAATCCATTCAAGATGACATCTAGATGATCAAAGATGATGCTAGATGATGATTGATGATCATGAAAAAGTGTTTGAGTAAATAAAAATGAGTTCTTGGAATTTTTCTTCTCTTTGAAAAATATCCTAAGTATAAAATCTGAATATGAACTCTCTTAATTGACCTAAAGTCAAAGTGGCATATATATAGGAGGCCAAACCAAAGTGTGGTCGTTTTGATAAGTTCCCTCAAATTTTCCTTGGGCGCTATACGTAGAGCGCTTCTGTACAGCGCCCACAAACTGATCTCTCGGGTCTAAGAGGGGCGATGTATGAATAGCGCTTCTGTACAGTGCTCGTACAGCGCCCATCCAAAATGCATCAGACCTGATGCATTTAAATGTCCATTTTTGCATCAGGTATGGGGGGCGCTGTTCAGAACAGCGCTTTGTAGAGCGCTTTGAACAGTGCCCTTTGCAATGCAAGAATTACAATGTTATGCAAGACAAGGCAATGGACAATGCAATGAGCAATCAAACTAACATGCAAGAAGAGATGAAAATAAGCATTAATGCACAACAATAAGAAACACAACATACAAGGATTAAACATATACATGAGTTGTGAGTGTATGCGACTATCTCTTCAAGACAAGTAAGCACAAAGAAATATACCTTCGGTGCTTATCAAGGATGAGGTCTTCAAAGGGCTTGAGCAATAACAACAACATCTAAGCTACCCTTACAAAGAATCCCCAACAAGTGGTTTGTCCACGAAATGAGCCAATCAACAAATGGGAACCTTATAATAACAAGTCGTTTTATAGGGCTCCACCACATTGCAACCAAAGACAAAACGCCCTCTTTTCTCTTTTCACTCTCTACAAACCCTAAGGTATTCCTTGTACACCACGTTTCAATTTTCGGACAACTAAGGTATGAATTTCTTCTCTACTTATGTTTACATATCAAATCCATTATGATTTTCATCTTCTTCATTCCATAATGCTCCTTCTATATGCTTGAACTTCATTATCTATGGATGGGTCATGAATGTGTGCTCATTCTTTGCCTATCTATGATGCATGTTGGTGAAACTTTTGTGAAATCATGTTGTAGAGAATTTGTTGTAAGTTGTCATTGTTAATTATTGCCCTCACATGAATGTGTTCTCAAAAATTGGGATTATAAATTTATTGTTGATTAACTTTGAAATTGGAATGATGGGTTGATTTTACATTGTGCATGTGAAGTGTTTATGCTTAAATTGAATATCAAATTGTGCATATAGGTAAAATTTTGAAATTACGGTTTATGTGATTAAAATGACATTTGTGCCTACTTTTAAGTGAAAACCATTGTTGATCATATATATGTTAATAGGCATGAATGTGTGTTTGTTGATTCACATGCTTGAAAAAGAAACTAATATCGAGTTATAGTGCAGGTCTAGTGCGGGTCACTGACCCGCACTTCACCCGCACTTTATCAGACAGGGACCAATTTTGCTGTTGTTAATTGTTGAGGTTACCTCATAATTCCTTGGATTGTTCCCTAAACTTGAATTTATTTTGTGCATATGTCAGGGAGAACCAGGCAGTCTGCTTAGCAAGTGGGATAGGGTTTCGAGAGGAGGACAATGAGGGCACCTCGAGTGCCTCCTTGTGTCAGGCACGCTGATTTCGAAGATTGCATGGAGTATTTCGAGCACCGTGATATGGTGGTAGAGAGAGGGATAGCAGTGCAAGAACTAGAGGATACTCCCATACCTTTGGTGATTGAAAGGAGGGGATGTGAAACTCTTACTAGTTCCCCTCTTATGTATTGCAGAAGAGTGGTGGAAGAGTTCTATTCTAGGATGGTACCAAAATATTTTCAGCAACATGGCTTTGTTATGGTTCGAGGGGTGGAGGTTCGGATGACCATCGTGGACATCAACAAGTATTACAGGATCGAACTTCCAGATGATCAACAAGTTGTAGGAAGACTCCGAAATGGGGTGACCGGGAACGACCTTTACCAAACGGGGAATGTGGATTTTGCTAATGAGTTGGTGATTAGACCAATGGACTTTAAGGTTGCCCCGGACTGTCGCATGAAGCACACCAACTTGAGGTTGGATTTGGGTTTTTGGCTTGTTTTCATCTCTCACTCCTTGATTCCCAGGAAGCATAGGACTTCAATAAATTTCAATGCAACCACGGTCCTTCATTGCATTCTTCATGATCAGTTGATCGACGTTGGTTTTCTAATCAAGAGGGAGATTCTTGAACTAGGGTGCATTAGGGTATACAAGCAGCCACTCATATTCCCTAGCCTCATCATCGCCTTCTGTAAGGAGGTTGGGGTAGATTTCGGGTCTAATCCGTTTGAGAACGACATAGGGTCTTATGATAGGGGCACCTGGAACAACCAATTGAGAGAACGGAACCCCTCAGGTGTTAGAGTTAGAACTAGGAAGAAGAAGTCTGTTTAAGGAGCAGGTACAAATAGGCAGGCTGAAGAGATTCCAAAGCAAATGGGGGTCGAACAAGAAAATGAGGACTTTATAGATTATGATCAAGTGCCCCTACCTCTGCAGGAGGCTTCTGAAGAGATTCCTTGGAAGACTCTGCTAACAGGTTTGCAGAACCTTAGGACTGATGTGATGGAAAACAGTAAGCAAATTGTTGATAGCATGGCAGAGGCCAGTGGGTATTTTACTGATATATGGGGCAACCTCACTAGCATGAGAGAGGCATTCAGTCTCCCAGCTTATCCAAGGAAGAAAAAGAGGCCTGCCACTTCCTCACCACCTTTAGGAGGCCCAGTGATTGATTTAGATGTGGCAGAACTCCAAGCAGTAATGGAGTTGTCAAGAAAAGAGCATGACGAAAGGATGAGGGCAGAACTTGATCCCAGAGGGAAGAAGACATCCACCGAAGCAGAGTAAGAATCCTCAAACGAGGATTGATCATCCATTGCCTATATTTTATTTTCTTGTGTTAGGTTGATAATTAGTGTTGGCATTAATTCCATATCAAAACGTGTTTTACTTGTAATGTTTAGTGGTTAGAAAATGAAGGATTTCGAAGACGAAGGACGTCTCAACCATTATTCGTTCAAGTTGCCGGCTTTTAAGAGTTTCGGACATTATCGATCTACAAAGGTATACATGACCTCTTATCTCTTACAAGGCTAGGCACACACCCACACATATCATTTTTGTGTGTCCCTTCATGATTTTATTTCATTTACATTTCACTTTCACACACTTGGCAAAATATGCTCATGCATTCACTTTTAGTTAATAAACTTTGTGTTTTGCATTTTCTAGGACTATGTCCGGAAACTAGCATATGTGTGTGTATTTGTGTTTATATGTTTCCGTATTTTGTGTTTAGGACTTGAACATGTTCTTATTCAATGCCTTATTGAGTTCCGGTCGTTTCGGTTACTCATTCATAAGGTTTCGAGTCCAAACGTGTTGACTATGCCACTTTACGTTCTCTTACGTTGTGTTGACTTCATCGATGATTTCCGAGATGATTTCTCAACCATTTTTCAAAGTTGTATAGTTTTTATCATGTGTGAGGGAGTCACGGTTCGTAATCCGAAAACGGATTCGAAATCGGAGGTCGGATGCTCAAGATATGGGCTGAAGATCCGAAGGAGCGCGCGAGGGCGTAAGTGGCCAAGAGGCCACGTGTGGCCCACCCCGTGGATGGAGCCGTGGGCCCCACGGCCAGAGGGACTCTCTGCCCCCGTGTGGCCCACGCGCCCCCCACGGGGCTGGGCTGAGGTGGCCTTCTTTTATTGGCCAAAAATTGCCTCCTCTCTCCTCTTTTTAAAACCCCTCCATTCCCTCCATTTGTTTTCAAGAAGAAAAAGTTAGAATTCCCGTCAGAATTTTTCTCCCAAATTTTCTCAACTTCCAAACACCATAACTTTCTCATACGAAGTCGGATTTGAGTGATTCAAGTTGGAGAACGTTCGTAATCGAGTCCTCTACCTTTTCCAAGTGATTTGGCAGCTGTTTGATCGACTTTTCTGGTGGTTGCACACAGAAAACCGAACCAGCTCGAAAATCCAAGGTAGTGTTCATATCTTTGGGATTTCTTCTTTTATAACCTTCAATTTGCTTGGGGTTTCTTCTTCTATATATATGTTATTGTTTTATGAAAGCTATTTGAAAAGGTAGCTTGATTATCATTCCAATTGAAACTCAATTTGTGGACTTATGTTGACTAGATTTTATGATTCTAGGTTTTACATTTGTTTGTGAGTTGTATTGTGATTAGAATGGCATCTTAGGTTGTTTGATACTTAATTGAATTAATTTTGTGTTAAAATGACTTTGAGATTTGATTTGGTCCTTTGATTGAAGAAATCAAGGATTTGTGTATTTGTTTGTGATTTAGAGAATATAGGTTTTGATTGATGTAAATCTCAAAACCTTGCTCTATATTTTTGTCTAGTATATTGATTGATTTTAATCTCATATATCTAGACTTTGGTTGTATATTGATAGCATCTTGAATTAGGACTTAATGAACATTTTGTGATTCAAGTGTTATATGTGTGAATGAGACTTTGAGTATATGTGTTAGGTGTTTCACACGCTTAGGTTTCTATTCATGTATTTTTGCATCTAGACTTGATTAATTGTGTTTTCACATGTTTAGGTCTATTTGTGCCATAGAATGTATTGATCACATGTTCTATGTTGAAATGAATGTTTGCATCATTTGTATTCACATGATCACACTAGGAAGTCCTTGTAAAAGGCATGAAGTCTTGGTTAGAGTCGGGATGACTCGGATAGCCAAGCAAGAAGTCTTGCCTAGAGTCGGGATGACTCGGATAGGTAAGCAAGAAGTCATGGCTAGAGTCGGGAGGACTCGGATAGTCATGCATGGGAGGCTCCCTAGAGGCAAGAGTGCCTTGGATAGGGAGTTGGCTAACATATTGGTAGGCCTAGGCGTATGGTTAGACATAGACTCCGATAGAGCGGGGTACACGGGATGTGTATGCACGCTTGAGGAATTTCTAATCTACCATCGATGTTGGTTGAGTGTGTTGTCCAATATGTGGTGGTTCCGCATCATTGAGGGATTTCATACTTTCCAATAGGGTTGGGTAGGCTTAGACTTCACTAGGTTGGGTGAGCTAAAGATTGGTCACTTTGTGAATGTTCTATGTTTACTTTCCAATAATATAGTACCCAATGGTTGTAATTCAACCCGTGGATGTTTCCTCCTTGGAGGTTTTACCACGTTAAAAAATCCCTTGTGTTAATTCTCTCTATCTCTTCTCTTATATTTTAATTGTATATTTTATTGTCTTGATTCATAATATTGACTTGTGATGTATTTTGAATCAAGTCTTTGTGTAGTGTGATTAGTGTATTCATTCTATAGATCAATTTGTATCTTTGATTCTTTTGTATATTGTAATATTTGTTTAGTGACATTTTGCTCACTCTTGTAACACATTGAACATCTTATGAAATACAAGTTTATTTTGTTGTTATGATTATTTGATATTTTACCTCACATGACTTGTTGATATACTTAGACATTTCAATTATGATTGTGTCATCATATTGTCTATGTATGTCTATCTTGGATTATAGTGTTGTGTGTAAGGCTACCTTGAGGGACAAACGGATGTTTGTTCAAGGGTTTGAAAAAGGTGTAAAAACCTATTCACCCCCCCCTCTAGGTATGCTTTAAGCAATTTAACTTCGTTTGTGTACATTCAATTGGTATCAGAGTGGGTCGTCGGACGGCACTCGACGAGATCCGGTTTATACTTACGTGTAAATTGCTTAGGTTTTTGTGTCATAGTTGTCCTCCTTTATTTGTTGTGGAAAAGGTTCTTCTCATTTTTCATTGCATTTGTCTACTAACAAATTTGTTGATAAGCTTGAAAGAGTGTTAGTTACAAAAGCAAAGAAGAAGATGTTCTTGTGTTCCAAAGGTTGATCAATTTAGGTTTGATCACTTACTCAAGCAACATAATGAAGAAATCCACATGGAGTGATTATGTCTCTAGTGATGAGGAGAGCTCAAGTGATGAGTCTTCTAGTGAAGAAGAGTTGGTAAGCAACTTTGTTGCATTCATGACCTCTCACTCTATCCTAGAGGATGTATGTCAAGGTTCGTTGGATGAGGAGGTTGATCCAAATCATTAAGAGTGCTTAAGATGATTTGATCAAGCTACAAGTGGATGAGTTTGTCTCAACAACTCGGAGGCTCTTAGGTGAAAAGAATGCTCTTGCCAAGAAGCTTAGAGAAGTTGAAGGGTTTGTTCTTAAAAGGGATAGGATCATCTCTAGTTTGACTCTAGGAGGCTCAAGCGACTTGGTAGTTGAGGAGAAGCTCATAGTGGCATCATTTCCTACAAGCAAGGTCGTTGTTGATAAGAAAGCTTCTAAGAAGAGATGTTCCAATACCAAGAACAAGTTGATGAACAAGTTGATGAACAAGGTACCCCTTGAAACTCCCACTTGTCCTTCACCACCACCGGAAGGTAAAATCTCTCATTTTGTTCCCATATGTCATTCTTGCAATACCTTAGGCCATATCAAGCCCAAGTGCTATAAATTCATTGAATATTGCAACTTAGAAAATGCATCTAGGAATAGAGCGATTGGACCTAATTCTATGCATGCTAAAGCTTTTGAATATGGAAAGCATGATAATTTGTCAAAGCATGCTAAGAATATCCGGAAGGTGAAGAATGCATATCCTACAAAGTTTGACCATGCATGTGTTGCTAACAATGTTGAGAAGAAGAGTATTAATGATATTATTGTGAATTAAGTTGTGGAAGAACTTTACTCTAGGTTCAACATTGTGGTCAAAGAGAATCTTGATGATGTTCATGTTTGTCCACCCAAGACAAAATTTGTCAAGGGTGAGTGCTCTTACCATTAGTGTAAGTTGCACATATGAGTTAGCTTTAAGATTAGTGTCGTTGTTAAGAGGCTTAGCTTTTTGCTTTGTATCTTTACAACTTGACATGAACTTAGCTATCTCACTTTGTTTGTTTTGATAGTCAAAATTTGTTGGTTAACTTTTGAGAAGTTTTTTTTTGGAATCTATATGATAACATTATTGTTATGGCTTTTAGAGAAAGTCATTTTTTTTGTTTGTTTGAGTTGGATTACATTGCCTTTAGTCTCTTGGAATCGACACACCTATAACTTGTAGTCATGAGGACTCACAAGCCAAGAGGACTCATAAAAAGGGTGAAGGCTTTGTATTTGGTGAAAATAGCTTGCGAAGGTATCTCTATATCATATTGCTTGCTTACTTGATTTTTCATCTATCAACTCATTGTTTGTATCACTTTCATGAAGCATGTCATAATTGAGAACTAATATAGTGTTTATATGGTACTCTTTGACATTTGCTAGTTTAAGATCTTTTGGTGATAAGTGTTCACATTGATCTTATTTCATGAAGCGTGTTGTTATTTGTATGATTGTTGAGTGGCTAATTTTTGAATAATGTGAGCTTCATATTCTTTGATAGCTACTCTCTTGAGAAGTAGAGATCTTAAGTAAGTCTCTTTACTTGCTTTTAGATCATGTGCTTTTAAGCCTTGAAATTGGTTTCAAAAATGCACTTTGCTTCTCTTGTATGTTTTGTTAAGTATGTTGAGCTTGATTGATGTTCACTTTGGATACACCTTGAAGTCCTAAGGACTAGTACATTTAAAAATGACCAATGGTTGGTATCCATTTGCTTCAGCAACATAGAACTCAACGAGCACCCTCATGGAAAGGGCTACACACCTTGGTTGTGAAGCCACCCAATGTTGGAAAGGGCTACGTCATTGTGATGAGTGAAAGCCGCCATGAGGTGTATATGTTTATGTTAGAAAAATCAAAGAAGTGTTGAATTGAATCATAAAAAAAAATCTTTGATTCAAGCCTTAATAAAAAAAAAAAATAAATAAAAAAAAATAATAAAAGGCTTTTGGAGTATAGTTGAATAATCAAATGAGCTCGGGTTGACAAATAGAAATGGGTTGACGAGCCACATGCACACACACGCTCACATGTTGAAATCTATTCTCTTTATAAGCAAAATTTCGGATGATAACCGGTTTGACCTTTTTATGGAAAGGCCTAAGATGAATAGATGTTGAAATTGTATGCATGCTTGATTATCAAACTACTTCTTTTCATATACTTGAAGCAAAATCTTCACACACTCACTTTTGCTTAATTAGTATTTGTGATACTTTAGCAATTTTTGATGACATATGAGAGTGATTGAAAATCTTGATGTAACTCTCTTAGATATGTGAAGCTTATTTGCAAATCTAATAAAAATTGCTTGTGATGTGATTGTGTGGTGATTTTTGTGAACATTTGTCTATCTTGATTTTAGATGAGGCACTTGTCAAGGGGGAGCATAATATGCTAAATTCTTGTTCTCTTTTATGACATGTTCACATGTTCTTCAAAGTTGTTAATTATTGGCATTATTCTTATTTTTGATAAAACATGAAGATGCTATGATAAATTCTTACTTGCATGGTGATTTATTAAATATAGTGTTTTGCCTTTGTATATGTTTATTGGTTTCTTATTTGTTTCTTTGTTTCCTCTCACTTTGTTTTTAGTTTGTTTTGTGTTGCAAGATCATGGGTAAAGCAAAGAAGGTTGGTGGAAATACTTCTTCATCTCCCATTGCCAAGTCGAAACCTACAATTTCGTCCAAAATTTCCAAAGGTAACAAAGTTGATGAATTGGGAATTTTTGGGTGCAAAAAGATAATTCAAGAAAGAGGTATTGACTTGGACTCTTGTATTGGATCATATGTCTATGATGTGCTTAAGAGTAGGAATTGGATTTCATGGGTCAACATGTTAGGAGTATCTAATGAGACCATTGTTAGAGAATTTTATAATGCTTACAAATCCGGTTCTACTGTGACTAGTGCTACTCTTAGCATAAGGAAAGTTGTCTTTAGAGTTTGCCCTAGGAAGGTTAATGAATTTCTTAACTTGTCCGATGACATTGAATCGGATTTCCTTGATGTTGATGTCTTGGAAAACCTTGATTTAATGGGTAAGACTCTTTGTGATGATGATGATTTTGTGTGGGGGAAACGTGCTTTTATTAGGCAAGGTGAGCTAACAAAAATTAGTGCATTTTGGCATTTATTTGTATGCTCCAATCTTATTGTTTCTATTAATGCTTCGGAGCTCAATAGAGACAAGATTAAGATTGTGTATGCCTTGGTTACTAACCAACCTATAAACCTTGGTGAATTGCTTGTGGAGCAAATTCAAAGTGCGGCTTGTACTAGTCGTTTGGACAAGAAATTGGCTTTTCCGGGGTTTATAACTCAATTGTGCTTAGCTAAAGGTGTGAGGAATCTTGATGGTGATGTTATGCTTCCTCCCTTAGAGAAGTTGTGTGAGAAACGTTTGGCAACCATGTCATACAAGGACAAGGGAAAGTCTAATGATGTACTTAGGCTTTTTGGTGATTCTCTTGATTCTAACCATGTCCCTTACTCACCCGCTCTTCCCAGTTGGGCTTTAAAATTGAGGAAAGAGGTTGAAGAATCTCATAGGTTGATTGAGGCGTCACAAAGGAAGATTGAAGACCTTAGTGCAAAGCTTGTTGCTCAAGATGAGAGGATCAAAGAGTTGGAAGGAAAATCAACTCCAACAAGGCAATATGTGAGATCCGCACACCGTTCTTCTTTCCTTGGTGGCACAAGTGGCTAGAAAGCTTCATGAGGTATAATTTCTTACTCTTTCCCTTTGGCTTCATATCATGTCAAAAAGGGGGAGAAATATGAGAAACACATGGGAGATATCTAGCTTACTTAGCCTTATGTTAGTTGTTTTTGTATATTTGGTATCTAGCTTGAACTATATGGCATGTAATATTTTTTTGTTGAATCTTGGCTTAGAATATATTGATGGATAGTATGTATTAAGGGGGAGCATACTTGATCCATTTGAACTTATATGCTATTATTTTCTTGCCTATGATTGGATACTTGGATATTGCCATACTTGGTGTCTCTTGGATATTTTGTGCTTTCAAGTTTTTTTTAGGTGATATCAAGAGAAGACCAAGATGAAGTTCAAGACTTGATTTATAATTTGTATCTATATGTGTAACTCATTGTACTCATTGTGACCAAATTTTCTTTGTAATTGTTTTAGTGTTTGTTTAGGGGTTTTGACATGGAATTTGCCAAAGGGGGAGATTGTTAGGTTGATAATTAGTGTTGGCATTAATTCCATATCAAAACGTGTTTTACTTGTAATGTTTAGTGGTTAGAAAATGAAGGATTTCGAAGACGAAGGACGTCTCAACCATTATTCGTTCAAGTTGCCGGCTTTTAAGAGTTTCGGACATTATCGGTCTACAAAGGTATACATGACCTCTTATCTCTTACAAGGCTAGGCACACACCCACACATATCATTTTTGTGTGTCCCTTCATGATTTTATTTCATTTACATTTCACTTTCACACACTTGGCAAAATATGCTCATGCATTCACTTTTAGTTAATAAACTTTGTGTTTTGCATTTTCTAGGACTATGTCCGGAAACTAGCATATGTGTGTGTATTTGTGTTTATATGTTTCCGTATTTTGTGTTTAGGACTTGAACATGTTCTTATTCAATGCCTTATTGAGTTCCGGTCGTTTCGGTTACTCATTCATAAGGTTTCGAGTCCAAACGTGTTGACTATGCCACTTTACGTTCTCTTACGTTGTGTTGACTTCATCGATGATTTCCGAGATGATTTCTCAACCATTTTTCAAAGTTGTATAGTTGTTATCATGTGTGAGGGAGTCACGGTTCGTAATCCAAAAACGGATTCGAAATCGGAGGTCGGATGCTCAAGATATGGGCTGAAGATCCGAAGGAGCGCGCGAGGGCGTAAGTGGCCAAGAGGTGGCGTAAGTGGCCAAGAGGCCACGTGTGGCCCACCCCGTGGATGGAGCCGTGGGCCCCACGGCCAGAGGGACTCTCTGCCCCCGTGTGGCCCACGCGCCCCCCACGGGGCTGGGCTGAGGTGGCCTTCTTTTATTGGCCAAAAATTGCCTCCTCTCTCCTCTTTTTAAAACCCCTCCATTCCCTCCATTTGTTTTCAAGAAGAAAAAGTTAGAATTCCCGTCAGAATTTTTCTCCCAAATTTTCTCAACTTCCAAACACCATAACTTTCTCATACGAAGTCGGATTTGAGTGATTCAAGTTGGAGAACGTTCATAATTGAGTCCTCTACCTTTTCCAAGTGATTTGGCAGCTGTTTGATCGACTTTTCTGGTGGTTGCACACAGAAAACCGAACCAGCTCGAAAATCCAAGGTAGTGTTCATATCTTTGGGATTTCTTCTTTTATAACCTTCAATTTGCTTGGGGTTTCTTCTTCTATATATATGTTATTGTTTTATGAAAGCTATTTGAAAAGGTAGCTTGATTATCATTCCAATTGAAACTCAATTTGTGGACTTATGTTGACCAGATTTTATGATTCTAGGTTTTACATTTGTTTGTGAGTTGTATTGTGATTAGAATGGCATCTTAGGTTGTTTGATACTTAATTGAATTAATTTTGTGTTAAAATGACTTTGAGATTTGATTTGGTCCTTTGATTGAAGAAATCAAGGATTTGTGTATTTGTTTGTGATTTAGAGAATATAGGTTTTGATTGATGTAAATCTCAAAACCTTGCTCTATATTTTTGTCTAGTATATTGATTGATTTTAATCTCATATATCTAGACTTTGGTTGTATATTGATAGCATCTTGAATTAGGACTTAATGAACATTTTGTGATTCAAGTGTTATATGTGTGAATGAGACTTTGAGTATATGTGTTAGGTGTTTCACATGCTTAGGTTTCTATTCATGTATTTTTGCATCTAGACTTGATTAATTGTGTTTTCACATGTTTAGGTCTATTTGTGCCATAGAATGTATTGATCACATGTTCTATGTTGAAATGAATGTTTGCATCATTTGCATTCACATGATCACACTAGGAAGTCCTTGTAAAAGGCATGAAGTCTTGGTTAGAGTCGGGATGACTCGGATAGCCAAGCAAGAAGTCTTGCCTAGAGTCGGGATGACTCGGATAGGTAAGCAAGAAGTCATGGCTAGAGTCGGGAGGACTCGGATAGTCATGCATGGGAGGCTCCCTAGAGGCAAGAGTGCCTTGGATAGGGAGTTGGCTAACATATTGGTAGGCCTAGGCGTATGGTTAGACATAGACTCCGATAGAGCGGGGTACACGGGATGTGTATGCACTCTTGAGGAATTTCTAATCTACCATCGATGTTGGTTGAGTGTGTTGTCCAATATATGGTGGTTCCGCATCATTGAGGGATTTCATACTTTCCAATAGGGTTGGGTAGGCTTAGACTTCACTAGGTTGGGTGAGCTAAAGATTGGTCACTTTGTGAATGTTCTATGTTTACTTTCCAATAATATAGTACCCAATGGTTGTAATTCAACCCGTGGATGTTTCCTCCTTGGAGGTTTTACCACGTTAAAAAATCCCTTGTGTTAATTCTTTCTATCTCTTCTCTTATATTTTAATTGTATATTTTATTGTCTTGATTCATAATATTGACTTGTGATGTATTTTGAATCAAGTCTTTGTGTAGTGTGATTAGTGTATTCATTCTATAGATCAATTTGTATCTTTGATTCTTTTGTATATTGTAATATTTGTTTAGTGACATTTTGCTCACTCTTGTAACACATTGAACATCTTATGAAATACAAGTTTATTTTGTTGTTATGATTATTTGATATTTTACCTCACATGACTTATTGATATACTTAGACATTTCAATTATGATTGTGTCATCATATTGTCTATGTATGTCTATCTTGGATTATAGTGTTGTGTGAAAGGCTACCTTGAGGGACAAACGGATGTTTGTTCAAGGGTTTGAAAAAGGTGTAAAAACCTATTCACCCCCCCCCCCCCCCCCCCTCTAGGTATGCTTTAAGCAATTTAACTTCGTTTGTGTACATTCATCTTGTCCTTTATTGTTGAACTTTTTACGTTTTTTGTTCTTTTAGCTATTTTTGCTTTGTTTTTATTTGGAATTTCTATGAACATTATAGACTATGTTTTGATTTGCATTTAACTTGCATTTGGTAGAGGTGTTGTGTTTGTGCTAGGTTCTTCATCTTGTTGGGAATTACATGGTAGCTTGCATAGGATAGAACCTATCTTCCCAACTAAGGGAGTTTCTACCTCTTAATTTTTGCGCTTAATTGTTTTCATTTTGTTATATGTGGATTTGGAATATTTTGTTGATATAAATGTTTTGATCGTATGAAAGGATCCGGTTTGGGGGTTGTTTACCCCCATTCCGCCAATTTGAGAATATGCTTGATTTAGGTTAAATAAATGCTTTAAATGACATGTTGTTGATTCACATTGATTATTAGAGCCTATTTGTAGTATTGTAAGGTATTTTTACTCCTCTAGGCCTTACTCTTTGGTTTCCAACAATGGGGACATTATTGAGTTTTGGTTTGGGGGTGAAGTCGCCTTTTTGAGTCGTCTTGAGTCTTTTCTTCAGTATTTTTAGTCTTTTTAGTGTTCATTTTTTTCAAATTTTGTCGCTTGGCCAAAAAAATCGAGCTTTAATTAGTTTAGATGTGATGCCTTTAGCGTGTGCTTTTGGCGAGTTCTTCGTGTAGGGAAAAATAAACAAATAAAAGTGTTACACGCAGCGGAAGCGATACTAAAGACGATTTAGTGACTTTTAAAATTTTTCCTTTATGAACCTTAAACCCTTTTAATCAATAAACATGCATATATATCAACAAAAGTAAATTACCTCTTGTCGCGTGATCCGATTGACTTACGTCGATGGTAATCCGCAAGACCTTCAATCCGAGCACGAACGTGGATCACCTAGGAGCGTGGTCTCCCTTTCCTTTGAATTGCAAACCTGTGAATGGACCAAACAAATACTTTCTATTCTTTGTTAGTCACAAAACAATCAAAAGAATGTCAAAATTATTCCGGTCACTTTTGAGTTCTCAATCTTATGATCGAAACTCGCGTGAACCTAGATCGATATCGTATACACAAGCTTATTGATGTTTAAGCAATTGTATACTATCAAAGAATAATTTTTCACTCCTTTTTGTCTCTCTAGAATAAAAACTCTCTTAGAATTAAGAAGAAGAAGAAAGAAAATAAAAACTCAAGCACCAATTAATTGATGTGGCCGAACCCTATAAGAACATATATATAGGTTGGCCGAATTTTTCTTCTTTTTCCTTTAGGGTTGCCGAATTCTATGTAGTCTAAGATTAGGGTTGGCCGAATTTCATCATGTCACTTATATAGGGTGACTAAAATTCAACCCTAATTCTTTTCAACTTTATAGACTTCAAACCCTAATCCAACTCTTTTATTTTTATTCTTTTATTTGACTAAATAAAAAAGACTCCTTATTTGATTAAATAAATAATACTAAATTATTTATTTACTTATCAAACAAGTCTTTTACTTTTAGGAAAGATTTGTTTCTTTAATTAAACAATTAATCAATAAATCAATTAATTCTTATTTAATTAAAACAAATGAAACAAAATAATATTTTTAGGTTAAAACCTTAACCTAGCCGCCCCACTTATATAAGATGGGCCTAATATTATTTTCTTATTTCATTTAATCCATTGGACTTTAAATAAAAAGCCCACATGTGAACCAGACCCATTCTTACTAAAAGAAACAAGCCCACATGTCTTTCATTAATATATTAATATAATTGAGCAGCCCATTACTTAAATAATGTGCATATTATATTCTTAATATATTAAATGCAATTCTAGATGGACCCTTAAATTGGTCCGGTAGAATATATCAAGTGATCCATACAAGTCCGTGTGGATTGGGGATCTTGGCGGGCCATCTAAATTTAAGCTTCAATAGACATAACCTAATCACAATCAACAAATGATTCACTTAGGTCCGATCCATTAATTTTAACTCATTCCACTAAAGAGCTAAAACTGAACTCTTAAATAAAGATAGAAAAGGAAGATGCTCCTCATTCATACCCTAGACAATCATATTGGAGATAGTGTATCCTCGTGATTAATATCAGTAATCGCCAAGAGTTCATAGACCGCCTATAACTCTCCAAGTTACCATATTTACTCATATGACCACGTTTTGAACTTGGATATTTTGACTTGTCCAGAAGCCATGTTTTCAATAGACACTATTGAAAACTCAACGTTGAGATTTAATATCCAATTACCTCAAAACATCCATATGATGATATTATACTCTCATTTAATTAAATGGAGCCACGATGTCCATATCTATAAATGAAGTCCTCTATCGATTAACAAATGAATATCACCAAATTATCGAGGATAGACTATGCGATATAATCGTACTCATTGATAACTCAAATGATATCACTTGCAACCATAAGTCCATCATTTATCTCAGGATTAAGATAGACTCTCCGATTGTCCTGATAATGAAAAGACTATTATCTATTGACGGTTCTAGATAAAGCTTTTCATTGTGATCCAGTTCAATGCACCCAGTGCACTAGATCCTTTTGCTCGAAGACACTCCGATGATTTTAGACTCATCATATCTCATTTGATCCCACTCAAATGCTAGCAAAAGAATTCTACAACTTTAACAAGATAAAGGTGCCCAACCTTTAACTTAAGTTGTGAACAATATTCAAGACTAACTAAAGAATTGTGTCTACCACATACATATCCAGATGTACGAACAATTCTTCTTTTCCCATAGTCTTTAGACCTTATGATTATTTACTTTGACAATTATAATATAAACTATAAATGCTATACGATTTGTTAAACCAGAAATCACTTTATTAATATGAAAAAGATTGTTAATTACAACATTACACTCTTGCTATTGAGCATAATCCTAACACTTCGTACGCATTGTAATCTTGTGATGTAGCTTGGTGCCACTTTAGGGATTAGCTTGCACCTTTATGGGTTTGTCCCATCCTATGGTGCTAAGTTGAGGGGACTCGATGCTTTCACGCCTTGTCCTAATAGTGGAGATATCCGTGAGATCACAAACACAAGCTTAAATTGCGCATTTTGAATGTAGTATTGATTATTCTTAAACACTCATCTCGTCATATATGTCACATGCCATAAGACATTGCATATCATATAGTGAATTGCTTATTGGAAGCGTTCATTCCCTTGAGATGATTGTAGACATGATATTAGGCAATGTGTGTGAATTGAATTACCTACAAGAGCCTAAACACTTTCCTATCCATATTGTGTGCTCCAAAGCCAAATTTGAAGCCAAACACTACTCTTTCATTTGGTACCATGTATAACCATATACTTCATAGCCTAAACACATGCCTACCTTTGTTATTAATCATGTTTAGGATGTATAATGGTGGTAATGAAAGAAGTTATGCTCTAATTGTCAAAAAGCGTGTACAAAGAAAAATATATTGAATATATGCTAAGCAAATGGCTTAAAATGTAAAAGTACTCAAATTAGTACTTATGAGCCTGAATTGTCAAACAAAAGAAAAAATGAGCAACTCAAAAAGAAAAGAAAATGAGAAAATCAAAAGACTCTCTAATTATTCGTTGCTAAGTACTCATAATGAAGAGTACAAACACTGTAAGCATAAATGTGGGTAAAACAAATGCCTAAAACGCTAGCGTGTGATTGAGCATGTATTATAAAGAGCATGGTAGGGGTGTGTGGACTTATTCTAGCATGATTGGTAATCTTGAACTCCAAATTGTCCAAATTTGTTGTATTACCTCATTACACCCCATGGCCACGTTACAACCAAGGAAAAGACCTTTTTAATCCATAATGATTCTAAATTGGGAATGTCGGTTGACACTTGATCTTTTACGTTCATGGCCTAGTGATCTTTTCCTAGGATAGTTATTGCTTAAATTCTATGCATCATTCATCTTTGCATATATGTATGTGTGGAACCTAGGGCTCTAAAAGGAGAAGAAAAGAGTGAATCACGTGAGTTTAGAATTGAAGCGAATTACGTTCAAGACGCGAGAGTGAGTAGTCCCTGATGCATGAGTACCTTTAGGTGTGGGACTCGTGTTTGTGCGAGCTTCCTTTTGGTATCTCCAAGTTGCTTTAGACAATATGCATATGTTTACTTTTCTCACTCACATTTTTGTATCACATCACTAGTTGGACTTGTGACCCATTTTGAAATTGTTGTTTAAGTTTCTAGGAAATATTTTTCAGTCGAGTCAGTTGTCATTCCGTCTTATTTGTTTTATCTTGTTTTGCTTGAGGACGAGAAAAGGTTTGGTTTGGGGATATTTGATCACGCCAAATATGTTGTATATTTCGGCCCTCAAATCCGTAACCTTTGTGTCATTTTCGTGCGTTTTAGTGTCACTTATGGGCTCTATGATCGTATTTGCAGGCATTTCCCCATTTCGGGTGATTAGAGCATATTGCAAGACTTTTGGGCAAAAAGAGTGTAGGGAAAATACACATGGCGAAAGCGAAAATAAAATAGGTTTAGTATATTAAAAAAAAAAAATTCCTTTTAAAGATGAACCTTAACCCTTGATTAATTAATATATAAACAAAAAGATATCGTACCTTTGTCACGTGATCCAATTGACGTTGCGTCGATAGTAATCTGCAAGATCTTCCAATCCAATCACGAATGTGAATCACCTAGGAGTGTGGTCTCCCTTTTCTTTGAATTGTAAACCTAAGAATGGAAAACAAAAAAATCTTTTTCTTTGCTAGTCACTATAACCTTTCCAAGAGAAAACGAAGAACGTTCTGGTCACTTTTAAATTCACAATCTATTGATCGAAACTCGTGTGAACCTCATTCAAAATTGTGCACAAAGCCTTTTTGATTGTCAAAGCTAGTAGTGCACTATCAAAATAAAAACGTTTCTCTCTTCTTTTCTCACTTGGCCGAAAATCACACTAGTCTAAGAGAGGGATTTTATTTTTCTCAAGCAAAAGAAATAACTCCTTAGTTCAAGACCTTAGGGTTCAGCCAATTCTTGTAGCCATAAAATATATATATATATATATATATATATATATATGTCTTTATATAACCAAATCCTGATTGCCATAAATTATATATATTAGTGCAACCAATTCGTTATCCCATATAAATAATATATATCTCAATCCATAGGCCACGAATTCTGCATGCCACTTATCATATATTTAAGTTGCTGAAATTTGCATTCCACCTATAATATTTATTAGTGGCCGAAATCTTCTACCAAAATAGGATTTATGTCCTTTGACCTAAATCCTAACCCTAGGTAGATTTCTTTAGAATTCCAAACTTTAATCCAACTCTTTAGTATATTTGTGACTATATCAAGGACTTCCTAATTTGACCAAATAAATAAATTCCTTTTATTTATCTACTTACCAAATAAAGTCTTTAATATTTATTATACTACCAACAATAGTATACTACTAAGAAACATATTTCCTAGTTAGAAAAAGATTTTGATTCTTAATTAAATAATTAATCAACCAATTAATTAATTCCTATTTAATTAAATAATAAAATAAAATAATATTTTAGACTATTACTATAGTCTTGCCACCCAAGTAGCATACATGGGCCTTATATTATTTTCCATTTTATTTAATCCATTAGACTTTAAATAAAAAGCCCACATGTGAACTAGACTCATTCTTACTAAAAAAAACAAGCCCACATGTCTTTCATTAATATATTAATATAATGAAACAGCCCATTAAATAAATAATGTGCAAATTATATTCTTAATATATTAAATACAATTCTAGATGGACACATAATCAGTCTGGTAGAATATATCAAGTGATCCATGCAAGTCCGTGTGTGAAACAAATTATAGCACGGTGTGTATAAAACTATCTAGAGGGGGGTGAATAGATTTTAAACTTATTACCCAATTTTTCGTGTGAAGTCAATATTACGAAATTATCCCTAACTAGATAAAGCAATAAATCAAGTATAAAATGTAGAAATTAAATAACACTTGATTTTTACGTGGAAACCCTCACGGGAAAAACCACGGGCTAGTAAGTAAGCCACACTCGAACCTCGAATCCACTAAATATGTAAAACGATTACAACCTAATCCCGGAAGTAATCACACACCTACCTAATCCCGATATAAGTGAACCTAGTCCAATTTGCTTGCGATCTAAGTAACCTAATCCCGGAAGCTACACACAAGACTTACTTTCTCAATGAAGAGAATAACACCCTAAGTAAATATATGAATATCCAAATGCAACATAGAGCAAGTGAAACCTTATATGCTTATCTAAGATGATGAATATGCAATTACAACAATCCTAGATATCAAAACTAAATGACATGTCAAATAGTTTAGCTAATCAAGATTAAGCACAAAACCTAATTAGCTATCACAATACAACTTCTCAAACATACAACACACTAATCTCAATCTTGTATCAAAAGATATATGAAAATCATACAAGTAATAAATTGAGATTGCTTGTTAAGAAAAACACAAAATATGTAAGATATTAGTGAAAAGCTTACCAAGCAAAGTATGATGAAGAATCCATGCAAAGAGACATCTAGATGATCAAAGATGATGCTAGATGATGATTGATGATCATGAAAAGGTGTTTGAGTAATTAAAAATGAGTTCTTGGAATTTTTCTTGTCTTTGAAATATATCCTAAGTATAAAATTTGAATATGAACTCTCTTAATTGACCTAAAGTCAAAGTGGCATATATATAGGGTGTCAAGATGAAGTGTGGTCGTTTTGATAAGTGACACCACTATTTTACCTTGGGCGCTGTACGTAGAGCGCTTCTATACAGCGCCTATACAGCGCCCCAACTCTGATCTCTCGGGTCTGAGATGGGCGCTGTATGAACAGTGCTTCTGTACAGCGCTCGTACAATGCCACATCAAAATGCATCAGACCTGATGCATTTAAAAGACCATTTTTGCATCAGGTCTTGTGGGCTCTGTTCGAACAGCGCCCTTTGCAATGCATGACTTCTAAGCCTAATCATGTTAAGGCAAAGGACAATGCAAGATGCAATCAAACTAACATGCAAGAAGAGATGTTAATGAACATTAATGCACAAAAATAAGACACACAATATGCAAGGATTAAACATATGCATGAGTTGTGAGTGTGTGCAACTATCTCTTCAAGACAAGTAAGCACATAGAAATTTACCTTTGGTGCTTATCAAGATGAGGTCTTCAAAGGGCATTAGCAATAACATCAACACTTAAGCTACCCTTACAAAGAACCCCAACATGTGGTTTGTCCACGAAATGAGTCAATCAACAAATGGGAACCTTACAGTGTGGATTGGGGATCTTGGCAGACTATCTAAATTTAAGCTTGAATAAACATAACCTAATCACAATCAACAAATGATTCACTTAAGTTCAATCTATTAATTTTAATTCATTCCACTAAAGAACTAAAATTGCACTCTTAAATAAAGATAGAATAAGTAAATGTTTCTCATTCATACCCTAGACAATCTTATTGGAGATAGTGAATCCTCATGAAGAATATCAGTAATCGCCAAGACCTCATAAACCGCCTATAGCTCTCCAAGTTACCATATTTACTCATATGACCACATTTTTAACTTGAATATTTTGACTTGTCCAGAAGCCATGTTTCAATAGACACTATCGAAAACTTAACGTTAAGATTTAATATCCAAAACCTCAAAACATCCATATGATGATATTCTACTCTCATTTAATAAATGGAGCCACAATGTCCATATCTATAAATAAAGTCCTCTATCGATTAACAAATGATTACCACCAAACTATCGAGGACAGACTATGCTATATAATCGTACTCATTGATAGCTCAAATGATAACACTTGCAACCATAAGTCCATCATTTATCTCAGGATTAAGATAGACTCTCTGATTGTCCTCATAATGAAAAGACTTTTATCTACTGACGGTTATAGATAAAGTATTTCATTGTGATCCTATTCAATGCACCTAGTGCACTAAATTCTTTTACTCAAAGCCACTTTGATGATTTTAGACTCATCATACCACATTTGATCCAACTTAAATGCTAGCAAAAGAATCTACAACTTTAACAAGATAAAGGTGCCCAACATTTACCTTAAGTTGTGAACATTATTCAAGACTAACTAAAGAATTGTGTCTACCTCATACATATCCAGATGTACGAACAATTCTTCTATTCTCATAGTCTTTTGACCTTACGATTATTTACTTTTGACAATTATAATAATTAAACTATAAATGCTATAACTCTTGTTAAACCAGAAATCACTTTATTAATATGAAAAGATTGTCAAAAACTTATTACACTCTTGCTATCGAACATAATCCTAACAAAGAGGACTAAGAGTTGCAAAAAGAGGAAGAAAAGCATCAGAGATTACAACAGTGCAGGTTAGTGCGGGTCCCAACCGCACTTCACCCACACTCGTGCCCAGACCAGAGGACCTGATTACTGAAGGATGATAAAGTGCGGGTGAGTGCGGGTCATCCAACCACACTTCACCTGCACTTCTTCTCAGATCTGGGAGTCCAAAAATCGAAGGAAATGATAAAGTGCAGGTCACTGACCCGCACTCCACCGGCACACCATCGCGTCAAATATCATTTTAAAGCTGATTTGTAACCTATTTTAGGGGACTATTGAAAGTAATACAATAAACGCTCGGTGTGTATGATAAATATATCTAAAGGGGGGGGGGGGGGGGGGTGAATAGATTTTAACTATTATTACTCAATTTTCGCATGCAAGTCAATTTTACGAAAATGCCCCTACTAGTCAAAAATACAAGCAAGTGTAATATAATGTGGAATTTAAGTAACACTTGATATATACGTGGAAACCCAACCACTGGGAAAAACCACGGGCTGTTTAGTGCGCCACACTCGAACCTCGAAATCCACTAATTGAAATGGAGTTTACAACCTATGTAGACCTCGTCTAACACTCCGGTCAATAACCCCCCACTTCTACCACGCGGGCCTTTAAAAGTGGCTCTAGTCCAATTGCTTAAGGCCTAAGCAATCTTAGCCTCAAGACTTAATTCTCAATGAAGAGATTATACAACCTATGTGAATATATATGAATATTCAAATAACAAACAAGGCTAGGTAACCTTAGATGCTTATCTAGGATGATGATATAATCAATTAAATCAACCCTAGATATCAATTGCTAAATGACATGTCAAATAGCTTAGCTAATCAAGATTAATCAAAAACCTAATTAGCTATTACAAAACAACACTCAATCAATTCATCACAATCAATTCTCTTTTCTTGTATTTAGCATATGATCTAAAACATACAAGTAATATAAAAGAGATGGCTTGATATTAAAAATACTAAAATAAGATGAACTTAATCAAAATCTTACCAAGCAAGTTGTGATGATGCAAACCCAATCATGGATGCACTCTATATAGACATAGAAGATGCAATATGAAATTTGATGCAAAAAGGATTTGATTTGAGTGGTTAAAGGTGAGTTCTTGATTTGATTTTTTCTCAAAAATCTCTCTTTTAAGTTTAGGGTTCTAAGGAGTCAAAGAACTTGTTCAGATAATGAGAAAGTAAGATATTTATAGACATCAAGAAATGGGCATGTGAAAAGACAAGTTTACCCCTGAAACGCACCGTTCAACGGTTTCAAACGGCGGCCAGGCCGCCGTTCTTAACCGCTGAATTGAACCCGAGAAGACCAAGGGAACAACGGCGGTTTTGTGATCGCCAATCCAACCGTCGAATCAAAGCCGAGAGAAAAATCAATCAGGTTAAAACGGCGGTTTCGTTCGGCGGCCAGGCCGCCGATCACCATCAGAGGTGAAAACCAAGGAGAAGCCAAGGGCATTCTCCGTAGGCGGTCTTCGCGCGAAACAAAGCACTCATTAGTGCAAGCGCGGACATTTCTGAATTATATCAGGAAACGAATTACTAAGCACATATACAAACAACAAGATATCAATCAAGTGCTAGTGTGTAAAGTGACATGTGAAGAGTATGCACACAAGAACAAGTATGCTAAGTGTGTGTGTGCGCTAACTAAATCTCTTCAAAGAAAACCAGGCACTAGAAATTATACCTTTGGCGTGCTTGTCCCTTGAGGTCTTGGAAGGCCTTCAAGCTTGAAGATCAATCACCTAAACTACCCTTAAACAATCAACCCCATCATGTGGTTTGTCCACGAAATAAGCTAATCAAGATATGGGAATCCTTACAACTATAAATAGAAAGTGTGTGTAATGTTTTTAGTACGCTTTTACACTGAGAAATTTTGAAATTGTAACTAAACCTAAGAATACATTTCTTCTCTTCTCATAAGCTTTCTACTCAACATCTAAGGGATTATCAAGGTGGTGATGATCTTCAAGGGTTATTCCTCTATCTTTTCTCTTATTTCCATTATTGTCAATGAGCAGTTAAACCCCTCTAAGGGATTCTATGGATTAGTTTGTGAATGATTGGGCTTTTGTATATAAGCTTTATTTCTTTTATATATGTCTATCTTCTATTGATTTATGTAAGAGTATGAATGGATTCATTGGATTTACTTGTCTTAGATACACTCTCATTACAAGCTTCCATTGGATTCTATCTTTGTAGACAACCAGATATACATCCTATATAGTTGTTTATTGCTCCCATGAATCGATGGGATTCTCGTAATCCCGGCTCGATAACCGCGCCCTTCATCTAACTTCAAATGGGTGACCATTTCTATTCATCTTAGGACGGCTCTCATGAGAGGCTTAGAAGCCTCTTCTATACACCCTAGATTGGTTATACTAGAATCGATTGAGCCCAAGATAGATACACTAGCTTCATTGCTAGGGTCCTAACTGAACAACTGACACTATACACCCTAGGTTGGTTGTTTAGGAGGGACCAATCACTAGTACGAGGCTCCCTATACACCCTAGGTGGGCCCCTTGCTAGGGATATATAGCCAACCTATACAGCCTAGGTTGGCTACAATCGTAAAAACGTGCATATTTTACGAGTTTATTACATTTATCCAAATGTTTGCTTTCTAATCTGTTAACTCCCTAATCTCCATTACATCTATCTTTCATTACATTCATATTCATTTTTTAGTTATATTTCTAGTTTCATTTTAAGTATTGGCTATTTCACATTTCAACATCATCAACCATTTATCTTTATTGCATTAATATCACTTAAGTATAGATTAGTTTTAGCTAAATTCCGATCTCTGTGGACAACCCTTGCTTGCCACAGTACATGTGTTTTCATAACCTTTATAGGCATTGCTAGGTTACAAATATTGTTTGACAAGTGGGTATTAAATACACACAAAACGACTTTGTCATCTACTACAAAATTCAATGTCGATTAGATGTATAGTCAAACTATGATTGCTCTAACCAAGAATCAAGTGTTCCATGTGAGAACGAAGCACATTGACATTCGATTCAATAAAATATGAGATTGAATTGTCTCGGGTGAAGTCTCCATTAAGAAGGTTCACACGGATGAAAATGCATTCAATATGCTTACCAAGCCGATTACAAAAGATAAATTTGAGAATTGCTTGAGCTTGCTAAACCTGTGCTTTTATTGAGTTTAGTTGGGTACCTCACCAGTTGAGGTATGTAGAGACAAGGGGTTTCTTGTCAAGTTGAAGGTGTTATAAACACAGAGTTATCTAATAATTTTCCAAGGTTGAAGTTTCTTTTCGACAAGGTGTAGATTGTTGATGTTTGTCTCAAAGAATCATGTATTTTGTATTTGGGGCACATTTGTAATTTCGGGTTTTAATGGACTTTGTTGTAATTAGCTAAAAGTCTCTTACTATATAAGTGAGTTGTTAGGAGAGTTTTTAGACCAAGTGTGCAAGTGTGTAGAGATAACAAAAGTGAGAAAAACCTATAACAAAGAGAGCTTTGTGTGATGTTGAAAGATTGAGACTTAGATGGAGCGTGAAGGCTTGTGGGTTAGAGTTAATATCTTGTACTTGTCATTCTCATTATCTAGTAAAATCGGTGCCTTTGTGGACATAGCCAATTTAGTGAACCATGTAAAAAATCGTTTGTGTTGTGTTGTGTTGTGGTTTTGCTTTCTCTTGGTTGATTGTGTTTCCTTTGTGCTAGTATTACTTTAGTGTTCTTAAAAGTCCATTTAAACAAGGTCTTGGAATTAATTTATGGTAGTATTCAGTTTTGCCTACAAGGTGTTCAACAAAATTACCAAGTGAACCCAATAGGGGTGTTGTCGCACCCCTTACAATCTTTTGGTGTCTTTTGTAACTTTTTTTTTAGTATTTATATATCAATTGTCAAGGTCTTAATACTCTCTATACATATATATCAATTAGTGGTTCTTTCCTAAATGATCTCTTATTCTAACCAAAAAATATGAAAAATGGAAAAATGGAAAGAAAATAGTTTTACTTTATTTATCAGTAGATTTCATTAAATCGGTCATTCATAGATATATATATATAGTTTTTCTATTATCAGTTCGAACCGATATAAAATATATCAGTTTCTTGTATATGGGTCATTGGATTTAAATGCGGTGTAGCTTTGTTCTTCAACTAATAACATTTTCTCCTACGGTGCAAGATTAGTTAATAAAATTGATTCTAGCCCCTCTAATGTTGAATCTTTGCTACATTCTTGCAGAAACATATGAAGATAAATTTAATTACATTGATTGGCAGCACGACAATGGGTGGTTTAGGTCCGGCTATAGGACGTGTGGATGTCCGTGAATCTAAAGACTCGTACCTGTTTGGTGTGGCTCTTCCACCCTTGGAAGGAGATGATAGTAAGTTTTTTTTCCATGAGAAAATGATAGTAAGTTGCTTTTCATGACTTTATTGCTGATTTGAGTCCTTTCTGGATTCATATCTCTACAAAAATCGAGACTCTTACTCGATCTCAAATATTTATAATTATCATCAAAGCATAATCTGACATGTTCATTGAACTTTATATTCTTTTGATGACCTTTATATGCTAAGTTGATTAAGTAATATTGCTTTCCTTACTGATCTATATCTGTATGTGGGAGTCTTATTGTCGTTGATAAAGTTAATTTCATTGGCTGTAGGTGAATTTAAATGTTTTGTTTATCCTATCAGAAAGGTTTCAATACGAGAAATGTCAACAATAGAAGAAAAGACAGTACACTCATCCTCCAAGGTTTTCAAAATCATAAATAAGAACGTTTGCCTACCAGAACCATTCTCAATAACCTTTCATTTGCCTGGTCGAATTGTCGTGGATGAGTTATATGGATATTTCGATTATGTGTGTGTGTGTGTGTGTGTGTGTGCGCGCGCGCGCACGCTTTCAACCTTTGAGGTTTGATTAGATTGGATTGAATTGGATTGATGTTGGAAAAATGATTTGGATACCCATTTTGCGACTCGTTTTGTGTAAGAGTGATTTCATTTTAATGATAGGTCAATGTGGTTTCGTGTTCTCCTCCGTGAGGAAATCGAGATGAGATGAACAATTAATGATCTTCTTCAGCCTTTTCTAGATACCTCTTGTGTGTGTGTGTGTGTGTGTGTGTGTGTGTGTTCCCGCGCGCGCGCACTTTCAACCTTTGAGGTTCGATTGGATTGGATTGAATTGGATTGATGTTGGAAAAATGGTTTGGATACCCATTTTGCGACTCATTTTGTGTAAGAGTGATTTCATTTTAATGATAGGTCAATGTGGTTTCGTGTTCTCCTCCGTGAGGAAATTGAGATGAGATGAACAATTAATGATCTTCTTTAGCCTTTTCTAGATACCTCTTTTGTGTGTGTGTGTGTGTGTGTGTGTGTGCGCGCGCGTGCGCACTTTCAACCTTTGAGGTTCAATTGGATTGGATTGATGTTGGAAAAATGGTTTAGATACCCATTTTCCGACTCGTTTTATGTAAGAGTGATATCATTTTAATGATAGGTCAATGTGGTTTCGTGTTCTCCTCCGTGAGGAAATCGAGATGAGATGAACAATTAATGATCTTCTTTAGCCTTTTCTAGATACCTCTTGTGTGTGTGTGTGTGTGCGCGCACGCGCACCTTCAACCTTTGAGGTTCGATTGGATTGGATTGGATTGAATTGGACTGATGTTGGAAAAATGGTTTGGATACCCATTTTGCGACTCGTTTTATGTAAGAGTGATATCATTTTAATGATAGGTCAATGTGGTTTCGTGTTCTCCTCCGTGAGGAAATCGAGATGAGATGAACAATTAATGATCTTCTTTAGCCTTTTCTATATACCTCTTGTGTGTGTGTGTGTGTGTGTGTGTGTGTGTGTGTGTGTGTGTGTTTGCGCTCGCGCGCTTTCAACCTTTGAGGTTTGATTGGATTGGATTGGATTGGATTGAATTGGATTGATGTTCTGTGTATGTGCGCGCGCGCGCTTTCAACCTTTGAGGTTTGATTGGATTCGATTGAATTAGATTGATGTTGGAAAAATGGTTTGGATGCCATTTTGTGACTCGTTTTGTGTAAGAGTGATTTCATTTTAATGATAGGTCAATGTGGTTTCGCGTTCTCCTCCGTGAGTAAATCGAGATGACATGCTCATGCCCGCTCAAAATGGTGTTCAGGTGAATGAAAAATTGATGCTCAAAGTGCACCCAACGAGCTGGGAAAATCGTGAGTCCCACATTGGTGGGAAACAAATTAAAGGCTTACTTAAATGTATATATATGACTTACTTTGGTGGGAAGTAGAGCTTTCTAAAAGAGCTACTATTAAAACTTAAAAGATCTATTTGAAGAAAGTATTTCAAATGGACCATTAGGGTGCATCTGTGTCTAGTAGCATATGTGGAAAACAGTATTCTTAAAATAAAAACACGAAAAACACCTCATGTGGGTTAACCACCAAATAAAAAATTGTCAATAATTCATCCAAAAAGATCAAAAATTGTTTGTTGTTATGCTGTTTTGTGTGGTTAGTTGTTTTATTTCAATTTTTTTGTTGTTGAAAAATAGAGGAGTTGCTGATTTGCTCTTGAAGGAGCATATCAGTGACTCCAACGCCGGAGGAGGTGAGATCCTCCTCCGGCATTGGAGGAGCAAGTTCATTGCTCCTTCATGGAAGAAGACGAAAATGAAGAGAAGAAGAAGATGAGAAGAAGAAGAACCGGATGGAAGATGAACACCAAGAAAAAGAAGGAAAAAAATGATATTTTTAAAAAACAAGACTATTTCTTTTTTTTTTTTTTAATTCCATTTTATTTTGTTTTTTGAAAATAAATTAAAAAATGATTAACGAGCTCGAATTTGAAATTGTTTTGGAAAAAAAAAAAAAAAAAAAAAAAAACATGCCCAAATTTTTTTACCAAACATGCCTTTATTTTGCATGACAATGATAAGATGATTGATTAATTCCTTAATGTATCACATTATTGACTATGCCTAATTCTTTTCCATTTATAATTTTTATATCTGTAAATGTTTTCCAAACAAATATATATACATATATATATATATTCTTAAAACTTGCCTAATCATTGGTAAAATACACATGTCCATTACAAAGATCATTTTCACTAAATACCTTACAAAGATCATTTTCACTAAATACCTTACGAGCAGTGTCGGCTATTGGACAAAGCAACCAAAACATGAGTTTAGGGCCTCAAAAAAAGGCAAAAAATTAGGGGTCTCAATTATCATAAATTTTGATGCTATTATTAAAAAAATATATTAATTAAATTACTGATTAAAATATATAGAAGGGCCGCCTGCCGAGGCGTAGCTCAACTGGTAGATGGACGAGCTTGGGGCTTAAACAATTGACAAGGGCCTCTTTTTTTTTAGGACAGCTCTATTGCTACCCAAAAAATATCGTCCTACATCCATTTTTCTTCCTACACCCATATTTAAAAAATATATATTAAATTATTAATTTTACTCCCTACGCCCTTTAAAATATCAAAACTATGCTTTAAGTTTTTTTTTTTTTTTAAATAATTTAAAACATATATATTTTCTCTTTACACCCATTTCTCTTCATTTTCTTCCACCATTGAAAAAATAAAATAAAATTCTTGTAGATATGGTTTCTTCTTTCAAAAAAAAAAAAAAAAAATCTACGTACAGTCTCTTCATTCCCTTTAACAAATATTATTAAATTTACTCTGATAAAAAAATATCATAGTCAAATAAAACTCTACAACTAAGATTTTACTTGGGCAAAAATAAATACAAATCCAACTCTAAAACTTTTTTTTTTTTTTTTTCTATTGTTACTTGCAGAATCAATGTATTGAATTATATAAAAAATCATGAAATCATAATAGTTTACACACTTAATTATCGTCATAGAAAAAAATAGCAATAATAATTAAACAAACAACAATATGCAGCTTCTTTTGTCTTAAAAAAAAAAAAAAAAAAAAAAAAAAAAAAAAAAAAAAAAAAAAAAAAAAAAATTTTCAATCACCAAACAAATCAATTTTTTTTTTTTCATTTAAAACTTTGGTTTTTTTAAAATCCACCCACTAAGTTTTTCCGTTTATAAACCAATTAAATTAATAAGAATTTGTAGTTGAATTAAAGTAAAGTGAGTGAGTGGATTGTGTTTGAGGACCTTATAAGCTTGATCGAGTTCTACAACTACTTAAAATTAAAAAAAATTAAAAAAAAATGCTCTATAAGACTACGACTTGCAACAATGTTTTATTCAATCACAAAACAAAAATAAAATTTAAAGTAAATATACCTGAATGCATTTAGAATCCATGAAATCAGTTCTTTATTTATCCATTCGTTGACTATATATAAAAAATAAATAATAAATAATAATAATAATATATTATAATAATAATAATAATTACATTTCTTGATTGGTATTGGATTTGATTAAGTATAGACAGAAATTCTATTATCAGTTTGAACTGATAAAAGTTATATCAGTTCCTTGCATGTGGGCCACTGGATTTAAATACTTTGACTTGGTTGTATACACTTGTCAGTCAAAGTATTTAAATCCAGTGGCCCACATCCAAGGAACTGATATAACTTTTGTCAGTTCAAACTGATAATAGAAATACTGTAAGTATATATTATTGGGGTTTATTTTGATTGGGTGTTCAACTTATGTGTTTAAGAAGTAAATTTAATTTCCAATTATAAAGTCATGTATTTTAAATAATTAAATGTAAGGGTATTTTAGAAATGAAAAAGTTTCATTAAAGTATGAGTGTAGTAAGATATTTTGTTGTTGTTTATTTTATTTTTATTTTTTTATTATTATTATTTTTTTTTAACTACCTAGTATAAAATAGGGTAATATTAGTAATATTATAAATTATTTATTAAATAGGTAACCATTGGAAATCATTATTAAAGTATCCATAATCCACTTTTCAAACATTTTTATTATTAAAAAACCCAACTTCTCCCAATTATTTTTTTACTATTTAAAAAAGATCTGTTTATAAATATATAATCGTTCCCATTTATTGACAACAATACAAAGAGAAACTACAACTCCTTTTTGCTAAATTTGTTTGTTCATATAGCTTAGAGCATCTCCAAAGTAAATATACATTTTTTTAGTTTCTAAATAATGACGCATCAGCATTTTTATTCATTATGGACCCAATTTAGCAAAAAAAAAAAAAAAAAATTTAAGAAATGCTTATCCACATCTCCAGTGCGATTATCTAAAATCAAATATACATCCATTTTATAACCAATTATATTAAAAAATTTATTTCACTCTCTCTCCTCTTTTATTTCACAATTAAATGAACTCTAATATTATTGATGGAAAGAGTTAGAAAACCTAGTCAGTATTTCTAGAATTATAAACTAAACTCCATATTCTTTAACTTTTTTTTTGCCACATCACTTCCATATTAAAGTTAGAGCATCTTCAATGCAAATGTGCATTTGGAGAAAATTAACTGCCACATTGGATAAATAGTTGAAAAGTTAGAAAAAATCTCTCTAATACAATTATCTAACTTCAATACGGAGATGATGTGGCAAAAAAAAAAAAAAAGTTAAAGAATATGGAATGATTGGTCATAAAATAAATGCATATTTGATTTTATATAATTGTATTGGAGATGTGAAAATGCATTTCTCTAAAAACAATTCAAAAGTGGGTCCATAATAAATACAAATGCTGATGTGACTATTTAGAAACTCAAAAATACATATTTGCATTGGAGATGCTCTTAGATAATTGCATTGGAGAGAGTTTTTTTTTTTTTTTTAACTTTTTATCTATTTATCCTACGTAGCACTTAATTTTCTCCAAATGCATATTTGCATTAGAGATGCTCTTATATGTTAAATCACACCAATCTGTAATATTCTTTAAATATATTATTTATATTATCTATTTATCATTAAGAAGAGCTAAAGAGATTCCAACAAGTATGTAAATTCAAATTTAAAAATTTTGCTTTTTTTATTTTTATTTTTTTTAATTGCCTGATAAATCAAGTGGTTAATTAAAAAAAAAAAATCAAATTTAAAAATTTTCAGTTGCAATTTAGTTGGAGTAATCTAATTCTATCGTTTACTTTTTATTTTTTTAGTTATAAATTGCTTTATCTTTAAATATATATTAGCTTTAATTATATATATATTTTAATTATAATTTGAGTCACACCAAAGATTAAATGGATTAGTTCTTCTAAAAATGTTTTTATTATATATATGTTGTGATAAAATGGCTTTCCCCAACTTGTCTAAAACTTAGTCACTAAGTAAACCAAATATACAAGTGGGACACATGTCTCTGATATGTTGGATAATGGTAATTAAGTGGTGGCAATGTTGTGTGGTTAAAATTGAAACAACAATCAATACATAGAAAAATTACAATAAAGACCACTATATTTGTTTGCCTATATATATGGCTCTCTCTTGTAAACAATTGGTTGGTTCAGCTGATATCAATACAAAAACCTACAAGCTCTCTCTCTATCTCGTGTGTCTCTCTCTTCTCTCATCTCTCATTTTATTTCTTTATTTATTATTTAATTCTTTTACAATACGTTATCAGCACGATCATATGTAAGTAAAAAGTATCTCCAGGTGAGTGATTAACTTACGGCTCGATATTCATGTATGTAAGTAAAAGGGATCCCCTAACGGGTGATTTACTTATATCTCAATATTCTGGATCTATATATATTTCCTTATACAAGATGACTTATGTCGTCAACGGAACACACATATATATATATAGTTCTGAATTTATTTATTTATTCTGTTTAAATCTCAATATTCTGGATCCATATATTTTTCCGTATACAAAATGGCTTATGCCATCAACGGATCCTCTATATATAATTCTGGATTTATTTATATTGTTTAAATATTTGCATCTATTTTTTTATGCACATAACAGGTGAGCTCAACCTCCTAGAACTGTTTAAATATTCAGTATTTATTTTTATGCAATATATGAGACTAGCTTATGCTGTGTCTCGGGACTAGCTTATGCTGTGTCTCCAGATAAACTGTTTAAATATTCAATATTTATTTTTATGCAATATATGAGACTAGTTTATGCTGTGTCTTCAGACTGGCTTATGCTGTGTCTTCAAATAAATTGTTTAATATTCAGTAATTATTTTTACGCAATGTATGAGATGGCTAGACCGACTAACCAAAACTTAAAGTTTTTGGAATTATGATATTTAAGTCGGCTCGGTTTTGAAAACCAATGAGAACCTAGAGTTCTGGATCCAGTGTTATATTTATGAATGCCATACTTCATTATTTGGAACCTAGGATTTCAAATCCAATCAGAATTTGAAGTTTTCTGGATTTTATATATGAACTTATAGTTCATGGTCGAACCGGAAGTTCGAAAAATCATTATGATACATGATTTTATTTTTACATCATATATATGAAGTGATATATTTACATATCATTCATTTGATAAAAGGGATTTACACATCCAATAGGATGGTGTGAGTATCATAAAAGATATTTAAGATCCTAACGTATAGTGAAATTGGAAATAATATTTTATCCATTTCATACATGCTTGATACTCATAAAGAGCAATATTCAGAGAATGATCTATACATCCAATAGAATAGTGTGAGTATCATAAAAGAGATTTAAGATTCTAACATATAATGAAATTGGAAATAATATTTTATCCATTTCATACACATCCAATAGGATGATGTGAGATTATTATCATTTCACATGAGATATAAAATAACATTACAAATAATGTCCATAAAATTCCTAGAAGGAAAAATATATGTCTTGCTGAGAGTGCAACGACTCATATAATTCTACGGAGTTAGAAATATTTTATGAATTCGACTTTGTTGAGAGAAAATGTTATTGATGTATTAGGTCCAACAGATCTGATAGAAACCTCTAGAAGAGCTATGATATTGTTATCAAATAATACTAAATTATGTATCAGATCCAACGGATCTTATAAAAAGCTCTGGAAGAGCCACGATGTTGTTATCAAACAATACTCAGTTATGTATCAATGATACTTGATATTATTCAAAGAACAACATAAAGTAATATTCTTAGTTCTAGGGCATTTAAAGTTAATACCATATCAAATCTAGAGGATTTGATGGATCTAATTAAAGGCTCTAGAAGAGCCACAATTTTATTACCAAATGGTATTCAATTGTGTATCAATGATACTTTATATCATTCAAGCAGAACATAAATAAATCTGTTTATATCAAAGACATATAATTTATTAATGTTATATTGAGACCATGAATAATAAGAATGTTAAATATCTGCGCGTGATTCAAGCCAAAAGCTAATTATAGAAAAGCTGCGTTCTTTATCATATGGATTATATTGCTGATCAGAAAAGGGGATACATGTGGATATATTCATCCACCAAATAAACCATCCCATTCTAAAGTTGGTTTTGAATCCCTACCATTCTAAGGGATATATGTGGATATATTCATCCACCAAAAGAACTCTTTCATTATTTTATGGTTCTAGTTTATGCATCTACAAGATGATCACATGTTTATGTATTATCAAACGTCTCCAGTTGAGATCGATGTTCAACATCCATTTTTCGCATATACACATAATCAGAATAGATGAGCGGAATCAATTATCAAAATGTCTCCAGGTAATTATGAGAACTTTATTATTCATTTACCAATTTTTATATGGAACATTCTATGGTATATGTTGATGCAGTCATCTATGTCTCACTACTTATAATCATTATTCACCATTACAACTTGTAATTGGTCATTGACTTGCTCAAATTTTTAAGATATTTGATTGTGTAGTACATCTCCTTATTTCATCTCTATCATGATTTAAGATAAGAATTATATATCATTATATTGATTAATTTCCAAATGGAAGTTTCTCCAGAAAGAATAACTGAAAAGTTACTGTAATACAAAATAGAGATACCAGTTTGGTTCTCTATATATAAATATGTCTCATTTCAATCTTTGTATAACTCGAATACGAAAGATAATTGATCATCAGATAATTATCAATTTATTACTTGATATATTAAAGGTAATAAGATTTTATAAGTTGTCATCTCATAAACCCCAGCCGGGTGATTGTTCTTAAAGAATGATCAGAGTAAATGACAACAAATAAATCATCTGATGCATATCATAAGCTTATGAACCTTTTTTAAAGGTATTGTTATCAGGATCCTAATGTAAACAAAACTCAAGTTATAAATAAATCCACTTTCTCTAAATCAACTCTGAAAGAGTCTGATATATCTAATGAGACACAAGTCTATAAAATGACTAAATCCATTGAAAATGGAAGAAATCTCAACAGAGATACAAGTATATTGAAATTGAGAAAATTTTTATACTAGTCTATGAAATGACTAAATCCATTGTAATGGAAGAAATCTTAATAGAGATTCAAATATATTGAAATTGAGAAAATTTCTATAAATCATATGAGAGAAATGTGGAATCATAAAGAAACAATCATTGATGATGTATTTTTATACACAGTAGCTCTACTGAAATTATAAACGATAAATATGATATTCATAATATCAATGATTGTATACAAAATGCATGATTGGCCTAAGTGAAAATAACAATTCAAGAAGAATTGACTTCATATGCCAAACATAAAGTATTTAGACCAATAATACTCCAGACACCTAGATATGTCAAACTAGTTGGATACTAATGGGTCTTTATATGGAAACGTAATAAGAAAAACGAGATCGTAAGATATGATGCACGACTTGTAGTACAAGGTTTCTCACAGAAACTTGGTATTCAATAGTGACGAATACAATTACGTTTCAAATTTTTGATAAATTTGACTGCCTTTACAAGGCTTGAAATACGTCATCTAGACGTAATCATTTATCTATATGATTCACTCAATGCAGATATTTATAATCCTAGAAGGATTTAAAATGTTAGAAGCATGTAAATCGAGATCTCGTAATCTGTATTTGATAAACATACAAAAATCCTTACATGGATTAAAAACAATCTGGACGGATGTTGTATAACTGTCTCAGTGAATATCTGATAAAATAACGGTATAATAATTATATTATATACCCAATTGTTTTCGCAAAGAAATAAGAATCCGAATTTACTATATTCACAACATATGTTGATGATATGAATTTAATTGGAGCTCCTGGAGAGCTCTTGAAAACTCTTGAATTCTTGGTAAATGAGTTTAAAAATGCAAGACATGGGAAAGGAAATATTGTCTCGACCTGAAGGTTAAGCATGGATCAAATGGAATGTTTTTCCATCAATCAGAATATGTTGAAAAGATTCCATATGGATATTACTCCATAAAGCAAGTCTTTGCTTATACTCCCTCAAATCATTTATGATATTATTTCATTTTATGAAATAAACATTTGTATACCCCAGTTTAGCAATCTAGAAGATTGCTTTAAAAGAACTTTTATCAGGGGAGCATTCCATCAGGGGGAGCATATCAAATGAAGTATATTAATTATATTGGGACATATGTGCATTATATTCTTTTTCCTTCCAATCAGGTTTTTGTCCCATTGGGTTTTCCAAATAAGGTTTTTAATGAGGCAATTCTCTAAGCACACCCAAAAATCATTTGATCCACAAAATCATCATAAATATTACATCGATTCAATATATCATCGTATACATGTTATTTTGATCAAAAATATCATTGTAAATATTACTTTGATCTTTCTAATTATCGTATATATACTACCTTGATCCAAAAGATCAATATTTCATAAATATTACTTTGATTCGACAAATCAATGAATATCTTTGTTTAGGTTTTTATCCAACTGGGTTTTTCCCTAGCAAATTATAAATGTTAGTAAAGTTTTGAAGAAAACATTAACTATGGGCATATTTGCATTGTACTATTTTTCCTTTCGATCAGGTTTTGTCCCACTGGGTTTTCCTGACAAGGTTTTTAACGAGATAGTTTTGAGAACGTCCAACCCCACGAGATCCAGAATATCATCGTATGTATTTTACTAAGGTTTTGTCCCACTAGGTTTTCCTTAGCAAATTAAAATACAAGTAGTGGAAATCCAAGGGGAAGTGTTGTGATAAAATGGCTTTCCCTAACTTTTCTAAAACTTAGTCACTAAGTAAACTAAATATACAAGTAGGACACATGTCTCTTATATGTGGGATAGTGGTAATTAAGTGGTGGCAATGTTGTGTGGTTAAAATTGAAACAACAATCAATACATAGAGAAATTACAATAAAGACCACTATATTTGTTTGCCTATATATATGGCTCTCTCTCGTAAACAATTGGTTGGTTCAGCTGATATCAATACAAAAGCCTACAAGCTCTCTCTCTATCTCGTGTGTCTCTCTCTTCTCTCATCTCTCATTTTATTTCTTTATTTATTATTTAATTCTTTTACAACAATATATATATAATTTGGGCCGATTTTTGTTTTTTCTCTATTAGGCCCTCAAAATCGGTTGAGCCACCCTGCTTACAAGCCCATAGACATAAATTTAGTTTGATGTCATTCCAAAAAAGGTACATGAACATATAGAATTTTTTTATTTTTTTATTTTTTTATTTTATTTTATTTTTTGATAATATCTATTATAATTCAAGACCGGGTATTTTTTTTTGAAAGCTTTCGTCATTGGTATGATTCAAGCCGCTGACCTGTGAGTCATTTGTCCAAGCCCTAAGTTTGTCTAACTACCAGCTGAGCTACGTCCCTGTTGACATATAGAAATTCTCTTATAAAAGTGCAAAATTAATCATATTATGACGGCAACACGTACGAACAAAAGAATATATAAATGATAGAAAGTACAATAAATATATATATATACAGAAATTCTATTATCAGTTCGAACTGACAAAAGTTATATCAGTTCCTTGTATGTGGGCCACTTGATTTAAATACTTTGACTTGGCTGTATGCACTTGTCAGTCAAAGTATTTAAATCCAGTGGCCCACATACAAGGAACTGATATAACTTTTGTCAGTTTGAATTGATAATAGAAAGACTGTATATATATATATATATATATATATATGAAACTAATATAACCGTAACAAAACAACAACTACAAATAAGGAAACATAGAAATTAGGCAAACATCTTGCCATAAAAGATCCTCCTTAGAAGAAAAAGCCAAGGAAGTAAGGTTGTGAGCCGCCCTATTGCCATTAATGGAAATGGCCTGATATTTGTACACCCCAACATCCTTAAGTAAGGCTTTAATATCATTGAGAACGTACAAACGCTGTCTCCCCACCAACAATACTAGGATTCAAAACTTTGGATACCACATTACACACTTTCACCTCAACACAATCCACCTGCAAACCAAGATTTTGAGCCAATAAAAGGCCTTCCTTAAGAGCTAGAGCTTCGCCAACCTATGGAGAGAAATTCTTTACCAAATACTTTGAAGAAGTTGTAGCCACCCAGCATTTGTCATCACTAATTACTGCCCCAATACATGACAATTGATGGATTTACAAAAACATAGGGACCATGAGCACTAAAAAAAAAAAATTAAACACCATTAAAAAACAAATAATTCACGGAAACCCAAAGACTAAGGGGTCGTTTGTTTTTTGCACTTAAAACTTATTGGACTTGAATTGAAATTATTATATTGTTTTGTTTGTTTCTTTAAGTGGTCAAACAACTTCAAAATACCAAAAAATAACTTAAAAGAAAAAGTAAAAAATCCCGACTTTCAACTTATTTCCAAATCACTGGAGTGCATTTAATATATTTTCTTCCAAGATTTTCCTCCCAAATATAACATATTTCCAATTTTATCATATTTTTATATTGTACAAATTTATTTCTTTTAACCTATAAAAATAAAATAAAATATAAATTAAAAAAAATAAAAAAATAAAAAACATTAATAACATTTTCACTTTCAACCATCATCTTTGAACCTTCAATTCTACTTTTTTTTTTTTTTTTTGTAAAATCAAAATCATTATTTATCATTTTTTTAAAACAATAATTTATCATATATTAATCATGAATAATACTTATCATTATTACATAAAAATGGTTTAGGATTTGTTAAATTATTTTTATTTAGTTGTTTGCATCATATAAAAGAAAAATACATAACAATTAATAGTAATAAGGGTATAAATGTTAAATTACTTGTTTTTAAATTATTTTATCTTTAAAAAACAAACAAATTGTCATTCTATTCAAAGGTGATTAAAAAAAAAAATTTAAAAAAAAACATGTCATTCAGTTTCAGGTTTCATTCACTATTCAGTCTTTAGTAAAATTCAAGACAGTTTAGTCTTCAGACAAAAAAATAAATGACCCCTAAATTCATAAAACCCCAAGAATTATTATTTGCATAAAAATAAAAATAATTTTGAAAATAACAATTACTTCAACAACAAATATCCAAGCACAAACTTCCACAACAACAATCACTCTATATCATCCACATTCTTCTCAATTGTCAAATCCACAAATATATCAGAACAAACATATAATGACAATAAATAGATAAAAACAGAAAATGAACACAAGAGATTTAACGTGGTAAAACCTTAACACTGAAGAAACCTCCATGGGTCGTACAGACCAAAGATAGCACAATCAACTAGTTGAAAACGTATATACACTCACAAGTGATCGATCCACACAATCTCTCACTCATATTGAATATATCCTAGCTAATCTACCCTCGGGCCTTTGACTAGTGATTGTTCATCTACACATCGCTTAATCAATATCATTCCAAGTGAAAATATATATAAAAATGTGCCCTAATATAATCTAGGAGGAGGGGGGGGGGGGGGGGGTGGGTGAATGGATTTTAATCGGATTATTACCAACTTTTTGTGATTAATCAATATTACAAAAAATCCCTAACTAGTCATAAAATAAAATCAAGTGTAATAAAGCAGAATATAAACGACACTAGATTTTTACATGGAAACCCTCACGGGAAAAACCACGGGCTGTTATGTGCGCCACACACAAACCTCAATCCACTAATTGTAATGGCAATTACAACCTAGGTTGACCACATCAAACCTCACACGGTTACTAATCTACCACTACTACCCGTAGGCCTTCAAAAGTGAATCTAGTCCCTTACTTGCAAACTACCAAAAGGCAAATACAAGACTTGTCTCTCAAAGAGAAGAGATAAACAACCTAAAGTGAATATATGCAATATTCAAGAAGCATAAATGCAAGGTTAAACATTTAAGCTTATCTAGGCATGGATGAACATGTTAAAAACATTCCTAGATATCATGTAGCTATATGAGATGCATACAACCTAGCTATATGTGCAAATCAAACCTATATGCAATAGTTATCATAAACAACTCACAAAACATAATAAAAAGGCTATCTTGAAACTAGTCAAGTAATAAAGATGCAATCTTGAAACTAGTCAAGTCATAAAAAAACTATCTTGTAAAGCAAGAACATATAAAAAGATGTAGATGATGTTCTAACTACAAGTCATGTGAATGATGAAGAAAACCAATGAAAAATCATACATAGAAGATGCTAGATGATGAATGAACCATGAAAGGATGATGGGTTTTTGGTTTTGATTGGAAAGATCAAATCTTGGTTGCTTTTCTTTGAAGTCACTCTAAAAACTCTCTCTAGTTGATTTGAAACTCAAGACCTTAAAAGAGACTAGAGAATAGGATGTATTTATAGAGAAGTGTGTGAGAATGTGAAAGGTCACGTTTTAAAAAACCTATCAACCGTTGACCACCGTCGGTACCGCCGCGAAAGCCACAGCAGTCATGGCATCGGTGAGCACTATGAAGCCAACCGCTGCGGAAATTGACAACGATCACATGAGCAGTAGTGGGAGCGATTGCCACTATCCGTGAACCGCTATCACTACGGCTATGAGAAATTCACAGTGGTCATGGGAGCGGTCAGAGGTCAAAAAACAACCTCTAGAAAAGTCTCATGCAAATTTCAAGGCCAATAGACATGGGAAAGATCAAAAGAGAATACAATAGAGTGATCATGCATGAAAAGAGCATATGCATCAACAATAAACACACATCATTGTATACAAAATATAAACGCATGATATGTGTGTGTGTGCAATCTAAATCTCTTCAATTTAGAGTCAAGACAAGTAAACTACCTTCCTTGAAGTTCATGATGTCCACAATGAGATCCTTTGACATTTGAGGAGGATTACTTTAATCTTAATCTACCCTTATATATTTGAACCCCATTATGGTTTTGTCAACGAAATGAGCCAATCAAAAGTGAGGCACTTACACCAAGACCTATTGAGACTTCAATCAACACAAGACATGTGATCTATGTGTTCATAACATAAAATTGCAAATAGAATGCTAGATCATACATCCTATGAGACTGGAATCGAAATCAAAGCACAAAACATATGAATCTAGCCTAGATCATGTAAGAATCCCAAATATGTTATCTCCAGATCAAATCACAACAAATCAAGATACAAGAAGATCTAGATCAAAGAGATGAAGATTAGATCTCTTATGTTGAAAATGGAGAGAGAATAAAAAAATCTTGAGTAAAACCCAAGGATCTGGACTATTTCAAAGAAAATAAAGTTTTGGTCTAATTCTACTTGAAATCATGAGTCTCTCACGTTTTAAATCGCTTCAATAGGATTTAAATATATATATAGTGAAAAATCGTAAAAATAAAATGGTGCGCGAAATAGAAAAAATTGTGTTGGTGACAAGTAGTTTGCACTTGCTGTAGAAGTGTACATCTCGGGTTTGGCGTGCCTAGTGCTAGCTCGAGATGCGCCAAAAGCCAATTTCGACTTAGGCTCAACCCGCCGCCTCGATTTGTGTTTTGACTAGCCCCCGTTCAGTTCGTAAGGTTCAAAAACGTCCTAAAACCTTTTCGAAAATCCAGAAACACATCTGAGTCCTTTTAGATTGTAAATTCCACTAGTTAATGATTGACATATTTTTGTGATAAACCACATTGGGTTTATGTTGTAAGGGTAGAATAGATTTTCGTATGCTCATTCTCGTGATTGTGATCAACACTCTTCCTAGCATCCCAAAGCTTCAAGAACAAGAGCTTCAAAGGTATATGACTTGACTTGTTCTCTTGAAGAGATTAGGTGCACACACACACAATTCATTCATTTATGTTTTTCATCTTCTCATGTGCATCTCTCTATATTCACATTTGCAATTTATGAAAAGTTTTGTTTAGTCTATTTAAGTTGTAAACATTTTCGTTTGTTGATCAACGTCTGCACAAGAGATGGGTTTCTTAAAGAGAATCCAAGATAGGGGTTTCTTAGAGGAAGGAGTGATTTTCGGCTCTTTAGAGAGTGAGCAAATAAGTTTATTTATAGGTTAGGCAAGATTAGAGCACAAAATGGGGGTGAAAAGACTGAAATGCCCCTAAATTTTGAGTGATTTCAGATCTAACGGGGCAAGTGTGACCTTGCAGCAAAGGTTTAAACCTGGAGTGCACATTATAGCTTCATGATGCGGCTTTGTTCCCACGGTGCAATCCCGCACTGACTTTTGGAAATGTAGCGCGAGTTCCTCAATACGACTTCAAACTTGCGGTGGCCAATCTGCGATATATTTCTAGAGTTGAGCGCTGCTTCAGAGTGTGAGTATAAACCTGCGTTAACCAACCCACTGTGAACACTAGAATTGCAGTATGGCTGCACCAGTTCCTTTAGTGCAGGTTCATTCCCACGATGGCCTTCCAAGTATATTTTGCCCTGTTTTGCCCACATTTGGTACAAACACCATCTTTGAGGGACATTTGCTTGCACTTGGCTAAAACACACATTAAATACACAAAAGTGCTCGAAAGCGATCACAAAAGATAGGAAAAGGGAGCTCCAAATATGAACATTTGTAGAGTGATCAAACCCCAAACCTAACTTTTGCTCGTCCTCGAGCAAAACTAAAAACGAAAAACAAACAAAACAAAACATACTAAAACAAAAACAAACATAAACTAGGCTAGTCCAATTTCGTAGGAAATACAATGACACTTAGCATGTGCCACAAGCCTTTAAACCTCTAGTGGCCCTAGTAAGAGGAGTTATAGTCTCATGTGGGTTTAAAGCTACGATACCCACAAACATAACTCTGCAAGATAAAAGTTGAGATGCAAAAACTTCACACACACCAACAAGGATTACATGCATGCTAGAATTTCTATATATAAAGACTAATAATACGCCATATAAATCAATACAATTATGCCATGCATGTATGCCAATACTTAGGATTTTTTTTTTGTTTACAAAACAACCATATTCGAATGCCCAAGTTTGAATTCTCCTCGACTCTAATCCTCACCGGATTACAATCACAATTTCACTTAGAACCTAGGCGCACTCTCTAGCAAACATATGCGAATGAGTTTATGTATTGGAATCAAATATATATCGCATATGAATATTTTCAATTAAAGCACATTTTCTGAAAATGGATCTCATGAAGGAATTGAAATACCATGAACGTGGAAATAGCATGCATTGACTCATATTCCCAATATAGAGTTCCTAAGAGATCAAATAGGCTTTTCCTAATTTGTATTGTTGTGATGTACGAAGGGTATGGTAGGAATGGGATAGATAAAGTTACAAACCATGCCAAGGTGTTTACACATTTGACTTTCAACTAGGGGTGTCAAAAATCCCCATGGGTACGGGATTCCGCGGGGACCCACCCTGTTTGGGACGGGTTTGGTACATGTTAATTGGGATATAGGGCGGGGAATGATATTTTGGTCCCCACCCCATATCCCAATTAACATGTTGCATGGATGATTAAGAAACAAGAAACACAGTTATGTTACAATTTTTTTCTTCAATTTACTTTCAAAATATAATTGGGAAGAAACCTTTTTCTTATAAACAATTCAAATGTAATTATATATATATATACAATTATACATGGAGATGAAAGATGTATGGTCACATTTTTGTCATTAGCACTTGTTCTTAGACAAGTATCAGGAGTTAAACTTTCAATCTTTATTTTATTTTGGCAGATTTAATTATGATGATTTTGTATTTCAATTTCATTTTTATTGAAAAAGAATGGTGTAATATTCATACGTTTGGTAATTTAGTTTGCGATAAACTTACTATGAATTAGAGTTTATTTACTTTTTTAATTGATTTTTTTCTTCAATCATTTTATATTTTTAAAGGTTGATTGACACTTGTGATTGTGGTGTAAAATATGAGGTATATAATTATTAATATTATCTTAATCAAACGGGGCGAGGCAAGGTGGGGTAGGTACCGGGAGCCCTCTCCCCAAATGTGGATTCCCCGTCCCCGCACCAAGTGGGGAATGGGGCAAGGACGGGAATCGTAGTTATATTTGTGTTTGGGGAATAGGGATGGTATCCCCACCCCGTACCCGCCCCATTGACATCCTTACTTTCAACATAATAAGCTCATTGTACTTTACACATTACAATTTAAGCGTCTAGTCACTAAACTTTAAAGTTCACATTTTTGCTAATATTTGTACTCACATTTTGAGTAACTTTATATTTGAAGAATTCGAAGGCTTAAGTGTTTTACATTTAACACTATTCTTTTTGAAAGCCTTTTCCTAGCACATTGCATACATTTGCTTGAGTACACACTTTTACAATTTTAGAGCTTACAAAAAATGGCTTATACTAAGCTATACATCTCAACATGATCATTAACTAGGGAATGGTTAAGTGTTTGAGTTGTGTTGGTGATGTAGGTAGGTTTAGTGTCTGGCCTCAATTTGAGCAATGAAAGCACATATATATGGACTGGAAATTGTTTAATTAGGCTATATTTGGAGTTTTGCACACACACTAAAGTTTAAAATCATTTATAAAAGTCCATCTAACAAGGGAATACAAATCTCAACAAGCTGTCCACAAGATGAATGTTCTATGGCAATCAATGAAAAAAATTGATGTAATATGAGATCACTAAAAATTAAGAGAACAAAATTCGAAGAATGTTTAATGAGTAGAAACAAAATATACCCTCTCAAATGAAACATTAAAAGGCATAATCAACTCAGAAGGGTAGTCTCCACTATTCTTCTAATCTAAACAAACATAAAGGTCTCATCCACCTCAACATCAAAAGATTGGAACTTGTAAGGTTTATAGTTAGTGTTGGCATCAATTCCATATCAAAACGTGTTTATCTTGTAATATTTAGTGGTTAGTATATTGAACAATTAAGAAGACGAAGGACGTCTCAACCACAATTCATTCAAGAAGCCGGCTTTTAAGAGATTCGTGCTTCATTGGTCAACAAAGGTATTAAAGGACCTCATATCTCTTACAAGGCTAGGCACACACACACACATAGCATTCTTGTGTGTTTCTTCATGATTTAATTTCATTTATATATCACTTTCACACACTTGGCAAAATATGCTCATGCATTCATATTATGTTGATAAACTTTGTGTTTTGCATTTTCTAGGACTATGTCCGGAAACTAGCATATGTGTGTGTCTTTGTATTTGTATGTTTCCGTATTTTTGTATTTGGACTTGAATATGATCTATTATGATTCCTTATTGAGTTCCGATCGTTTCGGTTACTCATTCATGTAGTTTTGAGTCCAAACGATGTAGCTACGCTACTTTTCGTTCTCATTCGTTGAGTTGACTTCATCGACGTTTTCTGAGATGATTTCTCAACCGTTTTTCAAAGTTGTGTAGTCTTCATCATGCGTGAGAGAGTCACGGTTTATAATCCGGAAACGGATTCAAAATCGGAGTTTGGATACCCAAGATACGGGCTGAAGAACCGAGGGAGCACGTAAGAAGACAGCCCAGGCCGTGAGGCCACTTGGGCTGGTCGTGGGCCCCACGGCCTTGAGGGGTCTCTGCCCCTGTGTGGGCCACGCGCCCCCCACGGCCAGGGGGTGACGTGGCCTCACACCATTGGTTGGTTTGGTCTTCTCTCTCCTCCTATATCTTCCCTCTCTCTCTCCATTTGAAATTTTAAGAAGAAAATTGCAAGTTTCCCGTAAGGACTTCTCTCCAGTTTTTCAGATTTTCAAAACACCATATCTTCCTCATCCAGAGTCGGATTTGAGTGATTCAAGTTGGAGAGTGTTCGTATTTGAGTCCTCTATCATCTCCAAGTGGTTTGGTGGCTGTTTGATTGTGATTTCTGGTGGTTCCACACTGATTTCCGAACTAGCTATAGAATCCAAGGTATTGGACTTAACTTTGGGATTTCTTTCTTTTTAACCTTCCATTTGCTTGGGATTTCTTCTTCTATATCTATGTTTATGTTTGGTAAAAGCTATTGAGAAAGATAGCTTGATTATCATTCTAATTGAAAGTCAATTTGTGGACTAATGTTGACTAGTTTCTATGATTCTAGGTTTTACATATGTTTGTGAGTTGTATTGTGATTAGAATGACATCTTAGGTTGTTTGGAACTTAATTGAATTAATTTTGTGTTAAATGACCTTGAGATTTGATTTGATCCTTTGATTGATGAAATCTAGGATTTGTGTATTTGTTTGTGATTTAGAGAATCTAGGTTTTGATTGATGAAAATCTCAAATCCTTGCTCTATATTTTTTACTAGAATATTGATTGATTTTAATCTCATATATCTAGCATTTAATTGTATATTGATAGCATCTTGAATTTGTACTTCATGAATATATTTTGATTCAAGTGTTGTATATGTGAATGAGACTTTGAGCGTATGTGTTTGGTGTTTCACATGCTTAGGTTTTTATTCTCGTATTTTGCATCTAGACTTGATTACTTGTGATATCACATGTTTAGGTCTATTTGTGCCATAGAATGTATTGATCACATGTTCTATGTTGTATTGATTGTTTGCATCATTTGCATTCACATGATCACACTAGGAAGTCCTTGTAAAAGGCATGAAGTCTTGGTTAGAGTCGGGGTGACTCGGATAGCCAAGCAAGAAATCTTGCCTAGAGTCGGGATGACTCGGATAGGTAAGTAAGGAGTCATGGCTAGAGTCGGGAGGACTTAGATAGTCATGCATGGGAGGCTCCCTAAAGGCAAGAGTGCCTTGGATAGGGAGTTGGCTATTGTATTGGTAGGCCTAGGCGTATGGTTAGACATAGACTCCGATAGAGCGGGGTACACGGGAGGTGTATGCACTCTTGAGGAATTTCTAATCTACCATCGATGTTGGTTGTGTGTGGTGTCCAATATATGGTGGTTTCGCATCATTGAGGGATTTCACACTTTCCAATAGGGTTGGGTAGGCTTAGACTTCACTAGGCTAGGTGAGCTAAAGATTGGTCACTTTGTGAATGTTCTATGTTTACTTTCCAATAATATAGTACCCAATGGTTGTAGTTCAACCCGTGGATGTTTCCTCCTTGGAGGTTTTACCACGTTAAAAAATCTCTTGTGTTAATTCTTCCTATCTCTTTCTCTTATATTTTAATTGTATATTTTATTATCTTGGTCATAATATTCACATGTGATGTATTGTGAAGCAAGACTTTGTATAGTGTGATTAGTGAATTCATTCTATTGATCAATTTTGTATCTATGATTCTTTTGTATATTGTAATTTTTGTTTAGTGACATTTTGTTCACTCTTGTAACTCATTGAACATCTAATGAAATACAAGCTTACTTTGTTGTTATGTTTATTTGTTCTTATACCTCACATAACTAGTTGATATACTTAGACTTTGATCTTATGATTGTATTATCGTATTGTCTATATATGTCTTCCATGGCTTATTGTGTTGTATGTAAGGCTACCTTGAGGGACAAATGAAAGTTTGTTCAAGGGATTGAAAAAGGTGTAAAAACCTATTCACCCCCCCCCCCCCCCCCCTCTCTAGGTATGCTTTAAGCAATTTAACTTCGTTTGTATACTTTCAGAACTGTACAAGCAAATTAATAGTGATGCAAAGATTATGGATGGCATGAATGCTAGTTAAGAAAAAAAACAAAGCTAGAAGCATACATGGCATGTCACGATGGTTTTTCGTCATGGTCAACCACGACTTTAGGTGACGATTTAGTTGCCTTTGTCGCGGTGGTTTTTCAACATGGTCAACCGCGAAAACAGAACTGTGAAAAACAGCCTTTACCAAAAACGATGTAATTTTACTAGACCCCTATAGATTGCCTAATACACTTTCTTGTTCAAAAAGAACTTTGAATTTTTCAAAGCAAAAGTGTCATTACTAAAATCTTAGAGAGAGGAAGGCTCTTGCAACTACTTGTGATTCTCCATCCCCATTCATGAGCATCTAGGACATCATCAAGCATGGTTCTTGTTTGTATCATCACTTGGTAAGTAAGAACAAAATCTCATATCTTTTATTGTTCTTCCTTTTATTTACCAAGATATCATCTTTAGTGCTTTTTCATTAAGGCTTAGGTGAGTGTAGGGGTTAGTTAATAACTAGACATTATCTTCCCGGCATCCCGAGTGCTTCAATATCAAAAGCCTCAAAAGTATATCACGTGACTTGTACTTTTGAAGAGATTAGATGCACACACACACACACACAACTCACTCATTTGTGTTTTTATTGTCATTTAAGTGTGCATTTCACCATTTCCATAGTTGCACATGTTGCATATCGGTTATTGTGTTAGATCACATGAGAAGGTCTCTCCTTCTCATTCGCGGTCTTAGTGTCGTCATGGACTATCGTAAAAAATGAGCACGACATTCCTTCCAAAGGATTTCACGGTCCAAGTGTCATCTTAGACCACCACAGAAAACGACCGTGAAAAACCTTCCATAGGTTTTCGCTATCTTAGTGTTGTCATGGAGAACCGTGACAAATAGGTGCGAAGTTTTATCTAATGGTTTTCATGGTCATGACATCGTCATGATCCACTGTGAAAATGGGACCACGACTTTCCGGCGACGATTCAGTTGCCTTTGTCGCGGTGGTTTTTCGTCATGGTCAACTGTGAAAAACTATCTTTGCCAAAAAAGATGTGGTTTTGCAAGACCACTAATATTGCCAAAGACACTTTCTTGTTCAAAAGGAACTTTGAATTTTTCAGATCAAAAGTGTCATTGTTGAGTTCTTAGAGAGAGGAAGGTTCTTGCAACCACTTGTGATTCTCCATCCCCATTTATGAGCATCTAGGAAATCATCAAGCATGGTTCTTATTTGTATCATCACTTGGTAAGTAAGAAAAAAATCCCATTTCTTTTATTGTTCTTCCTTTTATTTACCAAAACATCATCTTTAGTGCTTTTTTATTAAGGCTTTGGTGAGTGTAGGGGTTAGATAATAACTAGGGTTGTTGGGTTTGCACACTCATACCTAGTTAAGCATTTAGTGTTAGTCTAGCACTCATATGAATTAAGCATTCATTGAATTGTTCACTTAGACTTTAAGTCTCTTCATTGAGTCCAAGCCTTTTGGCTACATGTGTTAGCTGCACAAGCAAGTAAAAGTCTTGCAACTTAAGGGTTGGTTTGTAAGCATTGTCAAGACCCACTGTTGAAGGCTTGCAGGTAGGATAGATTGAGTTACGAACCTTGAGAAGACTAACTGGAAGTCAACTTAAGTTGTAATCAATTATTCAAATAGTGGATTTCTATGACTAAATAGCTAGCAAGGCTAGACCCGTGGGTTTTTCCTGATTGGAGGGTTTCCCACATCAAGTATCTTTTATATTCTGCACTTTTCTTGATTTTTGTTGTTGTTGAATTGGTTTTTGTGATTAATCTTGACTAATAGAAAAAGCAACCCCTCCCCCCCCCCCCCCCCCCCCCCCCAAAAAAAAAAAAAAAAAGTATTCACCAGAACAAATTAAGACTTTCTTTACTATTTTATTATAAGGCAATTACCAATTTGATTCTGGACTTTTTTTAGAATTCCAAGTTGTTTGTGATTTTTATAAAAGTGACCAAATTAGTCCTCACATTTTTCCCAAGTGCCAAATTAGTCCCTTTCTTTTTAGAAGTGACCAAATTGGTCCCTCTAACGATTTAACGATGTTAAATATAATAGTTGACTTTAACAATTTTAGTTAGAGTACGTAAATACCCTTTATTTATCATGTTAGAGTAAAGTTGTTTTGTTTTTATTCATTAAATTCACCATTACAATTACAACAAAATCCAAAAATATTAATAATGAAACACCATTTGTACCTTTTTTAATTAAAATTTTCTAAAACAATCTAAAAATATTTTAATAAGACAATGTCAATTATACACTTAGTTACCATTCATTCACAGTTTAGTCTTTTACCATTTTTATATAATTGTTTTTTTTTTTTTTTGTTAATATTATACAAGTATTGTTGTCAAAATTATTCAAAAATCAAAACCCATAAATAAAACAAACAAAAATATACATGTGTTAAAAAAATAAATAAATAAAAATAAATAAATAAATAAATAAACCTATGCTTGTGTTATTATTATATTTTTTATGAGTAAAGAACAATTTTACCCCTACACAGTTAAAGTTGATTGACAGAACTTAATTAGATGGGACTAATTTGTCACTTGGGAAAAATATAAGGACCAATTTGGTCACCTTTGTAAAAGTCGCAAACAACTTGGAATTTAAAAAAAGTCCAGCACCTAATTCGTAAGTAGAAATTGCTAAAAATAACCACCTAAAACATACAAATTTTGTTTGTAACCACAAATGAAATTTTAATTGTTAATAACCATGTTTTTGAGAAATTACTAGAAAGCCCTCATATAAAAACCATCCCAAAAACTCTCTTTCTCTTTTTCTCTTCTCTGCTCTCTCTCTCCCCAATCCTCTCTCTCTTTTCTTCCTCTCTCCCACGCAATCATCGTCGGAGCATGACAATCATCGCCGGATGATGCCGACTTGGTGTCAATCATTGTCGAACGTCATCAGCGAGCTGCTTGGGCTCCGCGCGAACCAACGGCACCGTGCTACATGAAGCACGACGTCGCTAGTTCACGCGAAGTTGCTTGAAGCACGGCGCCGCTGGTTCGCACGGAGCCCAAGCAACTCGCTGACGACGTCCGGCGATGATTGACGCCCAGCCGGCGTCATTCGGTGATGATTGCTGTGCTCCGGCAAAGATTGGCGCCCACCTTGACGACGCTGGTGATGATTGATAGCTGAGAGGAGAAAACCATAAAAAAAATTAAAAAAAATTAAAAAAAATTAAAAAAAAATTAAAAAATTAAAAAAATAAATAATAATAATAATAATAATAAAAACCTAATTTGGGGAATTTGGGGAATTTGGCACGATTTCAAGTTTCACATTTCAAGTTTTAGGCATGATTTCAAGTTTGGCCTAGATTTTAGTCGTGATTTCAAGTTTGCTTCGAGGTTTTAAAAATAAAAATAAATAAAAATAAAAACTAATTTCAGGGGTACTCTTGTATTTTACGGACATACAGGGAATTTTTTTTAAAAAAGTGGTTATTAACAATTAAAGTTTCAAAAGTGGTTACTAACGAAAGTTTAATGTTTCCAATGGCTATTTTTGGTTTTGTCTCAATTGGTAATTGCCCTTTTATTATGCAATATCTATCTTGTTTTGATGTGGTTCATATTGTATACTCTACATAATTTGTTTACTTGTACTTTTTTGATTTGAAAAATTATTTTTATCAACTTCCAAGATTTGAGATTTGAGATTACAAATTAATAAATTTTTTAATTTATTTTTCAAGCTTTGTGTTATTATATATTTATTATTTGGTTAGGTTGTTGCTTGTTAATGTGGTTTTGATTAATTTATTTTACTCGTTTGTTATTTAAATTTGTATAAAAATATTATTAAGTTAATTTGGTTTGATATGGATATTTAATTATAAAGTTAAATTATACAGATATTTTAAATATTTTATATGAATTATATATTTATTAATTAAAAACTATTGAAAGAGATATTTCATCTATGTAACAGGATGAAAGATCATTTTCTTATAAATTCTTTAATTATGTGTATTAAAATGGAAATCGTTAAGAAATTTAAATAAATTTAATTCTAGATGATTTTTAAGATACAAAATAGAGTCAAGTTCCATTTGATTTTCAAATTAGTGTCAATATTATTATTATTATTATTATTATTATTATATTAAAGACTAAACGACATTACTTTTTGGTATATTAATATATTTTTCTTACGTGACCTTTAATATTAGTTTCTGTCTTGGCCACCCAAAAACCAAAATCCTGACTACGCCCTTGCATGTGAGGTATTTCTTTTTCATGTAGTCTCATCAAGTTTTAAGTTGTTTCTAGGTAATCCTTTTTCTAATTATTTATTTTTCCAATCCTTCTGCAATCTGTGTCCAACCACATGGTTTTAAAGTTCATCTTGATCTAAGGCCATTGTTTACCTCTTGGAGGCTAAGATCAATACAATGTTTTCTTTGGGTAGGATCAGTACAATTAGCCCTACAACTTTCGCTATCTTGAGCATCTATATGAAATTTCAAAGCATAAATTATCCACATAAAAAAATTACATTCATTTAAATCATACAAATTTAATACAATTTAAATAGATGGATTATAGATAGTGATACCACATCATTTGGGCACCAAATTTCAACATCCACCTCAAACCGGCAACCAGCAAACCTTTCCCCCAAACCAAACTCCTCCAGACAAAAGAGGCATTACCCTTACACTTTGCCTCTAATAAATCACTATTCGGGAAATAACACCCTTTTAGGACCCTTGCAGCTAAAGAAGTGGGGTTTTTCAAGATTCTCCAGCATTGCTTGGATAATAAAGCTTTGTTAAAAGTTTCTAGATCCCGAAAACCCAAGCCCCCATCCTTTTTCGATAAACACAGCCGCTTCCAGGTACACCAATGCATTCTCCTACTCTCATCACTGCTGCCCCACCAGAACCGGGCACATAACCGGTGGATTTCATCGATCAAACCCTTCGGGAGACGGAAGAGACTCATTGCATACTTAGGAACAGATTGAATCATAGCCTTGATCAAAATCTCCTTCCCACCGACAGATAAAAACCTCTCTCCCCAGCCCCTAATTTTATTCCACACACGGTCCGCAATCTCATTAAACAGCTTCCGTTTACTGCGACCCGAGAAGCATGGCAAGCCTAGATACTTTTCATGGCAATGAACCAAATTCACGCCAACCATCCTAGCCAGCCTCTCACCAAACCCCTCAGCCATAGACGGACTCACACACATAGCAGATTTACGAAAATTAACCAACTGCCCTGAAGCCTTTGCATAGACATCCAATATATTCCTGATTTCCGCACAGTTAGCTTCATTCGCCTTTGCAAAAACCAGACTATCATCTGCAAAAAATAAGTGAGAGACCACCGGACTTGATTTACTACATTTGAAACCCTCAATCCCCTCCCTGGCCTGCGCATTATCAAGGAGGCTAGAAAATCCCTCAGCACAAATCAGAAACAGAAACGGCGATAGGGGATCTCCTTGCCTGAGACCCCTCGTTGGTCTAATTTTACCACAGACATCACCATTGAGCAAAAAAGAACAAGTAACCGATGATATACATCTCAGAATCAGCTGTACCCATTTCACCGAGAAACCCATCCGAAGCATCATATCACCAATATATTGCCATTCAACTCTATCATATGCTTTGGACATGTCTAACTTAACTGCCATTGACCCTACTTTTCTTGGCCTACGCTTAAGCCTATGAAGGCATTCGAAACCGACTATCGTATTATCCGAGATCAGCCTCCCCGGAATAAAGGCACACTGAGATTCCGCTATTACCGTACCAAGCACCTTTCGCAACCTATTAGTAAGAACTTTGGCAATGATTTTATAAATAACATTGCACAGACTGATGGGCCTAAATTCTGTCATATTAACAGGAGAGTTACACTTTGGAATGAGGGAGATAATCGTACTGTTTATGCTATCAATCGGGTCTCCCTCATTCAAAATACCTAGACACGCAGAAACTATATCTGGGCCAATACTACTCCAGAACTTCTGATAGAATAAAGCCGGTAAACCATCCTCTCCAGGAGCTTTCAACGGCCGCATATCAAAAACAGCCAAACGGACTTCCTCCCCAACAAAAATCGAGTCTAAGTACCTCACCTGTTGGCTGTCCAAACGAGCATTCACTCCATCCATGACACCACGGATATCCTCCGGAGACGGCCTTCCACTGGTAAAAAGCTTCTCAAAATACTGAGAAATAATTCCTTCCATCCCTTGCTTCGACTCAACCCAGTCCCCCTTCTCATTACGGAGCCCAAAAATCCTATTACGGGCTTTCCTAGCTAACGCCTTCAAATGGAAAAAATGCGTGTTCCGATCGCCACTACGAAGCCAGTCCACACAGGCACGTTGTTTCCAATACCTCTCTTGAATACTTAGCACATTATCTATTTGCTGCTCTAACTTGCTGATAATCCTCCATGAAGCTGGTTTAGCCACCATGCACGCCTCCTGCAAGGCCTTTCTTTTAATCAACAAATCACTGCTCATCTCCTTACGTTTCTGAAAATTCCAGGCCTCCAAAAGACTACCACAAGATCTAATATTTCGAAGAACAGCATGAATCCTACCCCTGCATTGCTCCGGTTTCCACACTGATAACACAATGTCCTTACATTCTTCATCATCCGCCCAACACTCCTCAAAATAAAACCGCTGTTTGCTTCTCACTACCTGACTCATACTCTTCTTAACCTCAAGCACCAGCGGCCGATGATCCGAGCCCCAAAACTCCAAAGGATGAATAACCGACTGACTGAACAAGTTTGTCCACTCCCTGTTACACAATCACCTATCAAGACGTTCCAAAATCATAGCTTCACCTTCCCGCTTATTGCACCATGTAAACATTGGACCTCTGAAACCCATGTCATCCAAACCACTATCAACCATTGAGTCACGGAAATCTGACATAGATTTCAAGTTCTTTCTCACACCACCCAACTTCTCGCAATCAAAAAGAATGTCGTTAAAATCCCCCATACAGACCCAAGGGAGGTTCGACAGACCGGCAAGACGACGAAGAAGAGTCCAAGAATGGATTCTCTGATCCTTCTCCGGATGCCCATAAAAACCCGTAAATCTCCAATTCGGACTACCCTGAATCTGAAGTCGAACGTCGATGTGAGCTTGAGAATAGGTCAGAAGTTCCACAGAAACAAAACTAGACCAAAAAAGACACAACCCACCTGAATTGCCCACACTATTCACAACTAATTTCCCAACAAAACCTAACCTAACACGCCATTTCTCTAAATGCATATGCTGACTTCTGGTTTCCATTAAAAACACCAAAACTGGTTTATGTTCCTTCATATAAGTCAGCAATATATTGAATGCCCGAGGATTTCCCAACCCCCGAGCATTCCAAACCAGGATATTCATAATGAACGGCGAGCCGATGAAGACCGGCCGGCCGACAGCTTCTCCAATTCCTCCGTAGCTGAAACCCCAACCTAGGTAACAAGACCAACGGCTTGATTCTCCAAACAGACCTCATTTTCTGTATCACAACCGACTGCAGTATCCCCTGATTCGACTGTCACTTTACGTTTCTTCACAACAGAATCCTCTCCTGCTGCCACAAGAACCCCACGTCTTTTCCCCTGAATGACCTTCAATTCACCCCCAAAATCCCTATTTCCAATCGCCCTAACTTTCCTAACCCACACTTTCCTCTCTGATTTGGAGCTAGAGGCATCACCCGACCCTCCCTTAACAGAACCAGGGATTTCTACCGGTCCAACTCGATCCACTACTAAACTCTAAGTAGCCCTTTCATTTAAATCAGATGGGCCTCCAACAGTTACCATCTTCTGGGCTGCCATCTTTAAAAACCCGTCCCTCTTCCTTATGCCTTTAGCAGGTTGGGCCGGCCCAATAACAAAACCAACATCAGACCCAACTACTCCACCCATACCATCCACTTGGTCTAGAGCCGCTGACGTATCAGCTATAGTCACCACCACCTTCTCGTCATTAAGAGTCTTTAAGACTGCTATAGCTTTAATAGTATCACCATTAATGCTACTTATTGTCGCCGAATTACCCGGATCCCAAACCTTCAACTCATCAGTCATTGAGGCATCACCCTGCAACACTGTCACACCACCACCTTTCTCGATATTTTGCACTATGACCGACTCAGAACCGGCCATCATCTTCTTCCCACTATAACCCTTACTGACAGTGGTATTTTTGGAAAATCCTACATGCGTCGGAGCTCCTCTCTGCTCCCGATAAAAATTCTTTCGAAGGGAACCGGAAGCTTTCATCCATACTCCAAAAAGCGGCTTCTCCACTCCGTTAACCACTGGGACTTGATCCAACAATAAACATTCATTAGTGTTATGCCCAATCCGACCACACTTAAAACATAAATTCAGAAGCCTCTCATATTTAAGCAACATAACTGTTTCCATTCCATCCCCCAAAACATCCACCCTAAGACATCTTTGAAAAGGGTTATCAATATTAATACGAACTCGGACCCTCATGAATTTACCCACTCCATCTCCAGCCATCCCACCATCCACCTCAATCACTTCACCAATCATTTCCCCGAGGAACCAACCAATAGCTCTAGTTGCACAAAGAAGAGGAACTTGATATATTTGGACCCAGAAATCAGAATGGTTAAAAGCCATCTGCTCAACCGTACCTTTCTCCTCTGGTTCCTCTAGCACCAAGAGCGCATTATCAAAGGTCCACGGAGCGCCTGAGAGTACCTTGCATCTATCCTCCTTATTAGCGAAATGAAAAGAAAATATATTACCTATCAAAGATTCAATCTCCACACCTTTCTTCACTTGCCAAATTCTACCAATCACTCTCATGAATACTTCCCTATTCACCAGCTTCTTAGAAAGAACTTTGCCTACAAGACTAGAAGACAACCGTAACATAGCTTCCGATTTTAGATCCGCACTCAATATCCTTACCGGACCATCCCTCTCAAGGAGAGACAGAGAGGCACACAAGATATCGATGTCCTCCGAACCCATCAAATCTGCTAAAACAACAACCACACAAAACCCAAACGGACACCCTTCCAGAAAAACAATAATAAACAAAGAAGAAAAGGACCAACACAGCCACCAAAACAAAGGTCAAGCCTTAAAGACTCCAACAAAACTCGCCTTAAAGATTCCAACAACCTCAGACTAGTAAAAGGACCAAAGACACAAACAATACAACCCAACGCTAACGAAAACTAGGAACACGAATGAATGACAATTACTAACCTTTGCCAACCAATCAACAATTACTAACCTTTGCCAACCAATCAACTTTCACTCACTTTTTCAGAGAAAAAAGGAGAGACTGTGTTTTTATCGATTTCCCTTTGTATTCCAACAACACTTCGTTAGTTTTAAAAATTTATATATTCATGATAATTATCGGGCCTCAAAGACACTACATTTTGAGACCCAAATTTTAGTATTACTCTCAAAAACCATTAGAGATGGTGTAACACGTTCAAAAGGTTTTTTATTTTCCAAAGAAAATCTGAATAATAACTATGTACAGTTGCCAGAAAATGTTAGGGCACGTTTGGTATCGTTTTTAAAATGGTGATTTTGAAAACTTTTTTTTAAAATGGAAATCATGTTTTAAAAATGATGTTTTTAAGAATATGATGTGTTTGGTAGTGTTTTTTAAAAGTAGTTTTTTGAAACGGAAAACGATGTAAAAGTGTTCGGTTGTTATTTTTAAAATGAGTGAAATAGTTGTTATGAGGGAAAAGTTAAGGTTTATTTTGAAAACCTATTTTGAAAACAATAAAAAGATGTTTTTAACTTTTTAATTATAACTTTTAAAAAGTTGTTTTTTGTTTTCAAAAACAGTTTTATAAAATGTTCAATCAAACAACATTCTAGTTGTTTTTTGTTTTTTGTTTTTAAAAACAGATCCAAACACCACCTTACTTTTTTTAATTTTAAGAAAATCAAATCCTTTGTGACCATTAGATATTATAAAATTCAATCCAATTGTTAGTTATTAGTACTGATTAGTAATATATTACACTAATGTCCTCGTTGATTAAATATTCACTTATGTACTGTTTATCAAGTCAATGACAAAAAGATTTGAACTGGCTACCTTTATACATATTTTTCAAATTAGGCATTTTAATTTATTGTAATGGATTTTTATTAGAATATCATATTTATTATAAAATCCTAAGGGATTTTCTATTCATTAGTACCAGATACATTTTTATTCCCCCAAACGCCCACAACCTCCCCCCATTCCCAAATTTATAATTAATTAATTTAAAATAAAATAAAATAATTAAAAAAAAAAGGCGATGTCCATAAACTTTTTCAAACCTTTCCATTACATATTCAACACAAAGGAAACATAAAAACATTCCTAGTTCTTGGTGCAATCAGTTGGTTTAAAGGAGACAGTCTGCTCCTGGGTATCATATCCAACCAAGAAATTCATCTGATGCAAGTTGCCATAAATTGCATTGTCTTGCAATCCCTTAAAAGTGCAGCAAACCACACCCTCACTGACCCCAATGAAAAGATTGCTAGGACTCAACTTCACCTCTGCACCACTAAATTGAACGGTGACGTCCGGGACCCTGAAATCTTCTTTAGCTTCATAGCAAAGATCCAGGAATCCCTGGGGATCCTGGACTGGATTTGCATCGATCGATTCAGAAATCGCTGCAAGCAAATCGGAAGCATATTGTTCAGGAAGGATTGTCAATGTGGTGCCTGAATCAATAATAATGTTTCCCTCTGATGATCCAAATAAAGAACCTTCAAATGGGATTGCCTTTTTTCCTACACTGATTGATTCAAGTGTCAGAAAGTAGAATGTGCTGGGCTCTTTCGCCACCAAAGGAGTTGAAACCGAACCAGAACCTGAAACGACTGCTCTGCTTCCGAAATTTAGTTTGCTTACCTTTGAAGTCTCAGAACCAAATGGGATCAAGCAATATGAGAATTTTCCATCAATAGAAGAACCCATTTGCCTAATAAGCGAAACATCTCCACCGCCAAGGCCTATAATTCCAGACGTTTTCGAATTAAAAGTTCCACCATCGTTGTGTCCACAGCCGATTACTGTTCTGGGTAAAGCAACTGGCCTGCCATTTGTTGACCCCAAAGTGACAGTTTCAACGGCAAGATTTCCATTCGAGAAAGACCTGTCGCCATACGAAACAGAATATTCGCATGTCTGAGTATCAGGAGAGCAAGAAGTTCTGTCCAAGGAACTACACTGACTTGAGGAGCAAGAAACGTCCCTGTAAGTGGATGATCTTTTAGGGTCAAACAGTGGAGCGTCTTGCTCAAAACAATCCGAGCAAGGCTTGCACTGTGTCCATACAAGATCACTGCCCGTATCAGCGATCGCCAGAATCTCCACAGGCGGTGTCCCTATCGATATGTTCATCAGGTACTCTCCGTCGTTGGAGATTATATCAGCTTCTGCTACGTTTGGAGAAACATGTGTAGGATCAAAACGGTTGATATTATTGACTGAACGACCAACGGCTTTGGTGACTCGCTGGTAGGGGGTTTCTTGGGGATTATAAAAGGGAGATTTTGGAGAGTCGCGGTGGATCAGTTCAACACTGAAACCACCCTTTTCAGCTTCTGAGAAGGAGAAACAAGAGAGACAGAGAATGGAGAGAACAATAAAGAGATTGCTTGATAGAGCTGCCATTGTTGATACTCAAAGAGGTTGAGAATTTGTGTGTTGAAGAGAGGTGTTTAAATAGGGTTGAAAATGGAGATAGAATCGAGAGGAATAAGAAGCAAAAGGGAATGCATTATTTTGATTATGGTAATGAAAGCAAATAGTGATTCGATTTCCTTGTATTGAAATTCTCAAAGAATTATTTTCCATTTTTGAATGGATTTTCTTATCTGAATCTTTAATTGTAAGATCTTCTGAGTAATTTCTCTAGTAACGTATAAGGAAACAATATTTGCATAATTATATGTTACACCTAAGGCAAAAAGTCGCATATCTTCTTTTTGTTACTTTAATTATCCTTTTTATGTAATCAATTATTAATGAGGAAATACCTTTCCAAAAAAAATAATAATAATAATAATTAAAAATTTCATTAAAGGTATTTTTGTTCAAAAAGTGGAAAAACCGACGTAAACAATAAAATTTTTGGGAATGGATAAATTTAAAAATAAAATTAATTACACAAACTTCCAAATTTGATTATTTGAATATTTTCTAAACTTACACAAATAGTTGAGTCGTCCATTCAGGTATTTCAAATAAAAAAAACGAGGAGTTGACCTGCCAGAAATTAGCATGGATTAATACATGCATTTAACATTAATTTCCTAATTATCTAGTTTTTATTAATAAATTTTTTATCCGTTTCAAACCAGAGATGAGTGAACAATCTTGCAAGATGGCAACATTAACTTCACAGTCTTTACTCAAATTATTATAATTAAGGTAATATCAAAAGTTTCTTAAAAAGGTTTATTGAAAAAGATATTATTAATTTCTTTCTTAAATTCATGGAAATAAAATCATGCACGAATTTGTCTAAGAATCTCAGCGGTTATTGGCAAATAAATTTTATTAGATTTTCAACTTCCTTTTATAGTTTTTTTCTTTAAAAAACAATAGTGTACAACTTTTTTTTTTTTTCTTAATTTGTTTTATTTCCATTTTAGATTTTTCTTTAAATATAGATTTTCAAAGATCAAATTTTTGGTAGAGTTGGCCTTGGAGCATAAGTCAAGAAAATCCTTAATATTGTAGGTGGTTGAACTACGTGGTATGTTAATTAGGTCGGGTTATATTGGGCCCAAGGCAACTTAGTTGAACCAATGGATGAGTGATGTTGTCTCCTCTAGGAACTAGCAAACGTGATAAGCCTGTCGACTAGGGATGGTCGTCTCCTTTCGTTGTACCTGCAATAGAATTAAAACAGAAACAAAATACATAAAAAATAGGGAGATGTGGTTAGATTCTTAGCTTTAGGTATGCTTGGACTGAGCAATGTTCTGTGATGATCATGATAGTGAATCCGACCAAATTCCGGTTGCTGGAATATTAATAAGCAGAGTTTCGGTATGCTTTAGTAAGCTTTTGGTAAGAGAGATTTCATAGAGCTTTCAAGTGAGGGAGCTCTCTTATTTATAGTGGAAGATGTAGTTCCAACGTCCACTGATCATGGTTTGATCGTGGGTGAGATATTTGGAAAGATTCTCTCTTCAAGTTATCCACCCGTTTTGACTTGGTCCTTCAAAGACCAAGTTCTGCTGCTGAAATCTGTGTTGGGTCGATCCATCATAACAGGCTTGGGTTGGATTTGATATTTAAAGACCTGGGTTTCAACGCATTGGGCCTATGGGCCATTTTTTGCTACCACAGTTTGTCACCCACTCTCTAAAAAAGGGTCTAATGAATTAGAGAGTGATTTTCGCTGAATCGACCGTTGGTTTCGTCAAGTGCATTCTGTCAAGTCGAATCAATAACTTTCACATGCCATTTGATTGACAACCCTTGTCGTTGGATTAATGAAGTCGAGTGTCATAGATGATCTGTCGCTCGACAAGTATCAAGAATAGGGTTTTGGAAATCAAATCGATGGGGTGTCAAATCGATAGAATGGTAGCGTTTCAGTTTCCTATGCTGACATCAGGTGCATTTAATTTACGCACCTTTCTCAAGGTAAAACTCTTGAATTTCAAACCGGGCGGTTTACCTTGGTTAACCGGCAATCGAAGGGGTGTTGACACATGGCAACTAGGGTTAAGAGTGTTGGTTTATAAATTAACCATTCCACACATTGGAACCACTTTTGCAAGACTTGAAGTTTTCAACTCTCCAACTTCTCTCTTCGTTGAGCTTTTCTTTCTATGGAGTGTTGGTATTACTGTTTTTCGTCAGATTTCTTCGTAATCTTTACTCGAATCTCTTTCAGGTTAGTAGAGTTTACTTATTCTCTTCTTGCCTTTGCATGAAACTTAATTTTGCGAGTTTATAGGAAATAAAATAGAAGTTATCTAATAAAATACTGAGAAATACCTTTGATGTTCTTCGCTATTCTTGATCGTTTTTTATGTTTTTGATTCGTTGCTATGCTGGTTTTGTTCACATGATGTTGCTTCTGGTCTACTTGCATGTCGTTGTGATGAGAGTAGTCGTTTAGTTTCAAGTAGTTGCTCGACCATGGGTAGGCAAAGCTTTTTAAGGCTAGGTTGAACTTCAGGAATGATCCCCTTTTTTTTTTTTTTTTTTTTTTTCATTTTTATAAAAAACCCTAGGTTTAGATTTAGAATCCCTAGGTTGTGATTGTAGCGTTTAGTTTTTGTCTGACTTGTGCATTTTTTGCATTTGTCAACTCTTGGAGATATCATGTCGGACGATGATACTGTCTCAGACCCGATTTATAGTTGGACTTCTAGTGATACAGAGGGTGAGGATGATGGATGAGTCGACAGCGGGAAACAAGATGTCGATCGACTGGTCACAATTGAGGATCCGTTGAAAGTTATCACTGTAAATATGATGAGGTTGTTTTGGTACTCAACAAAATACAATATTAATGTTCTTTTGAAAATCGTATTTTAACCACTTAAAAATCCTTAAAGATAATATTTCTTAGCAAGTAGTAAGCAAAGTTCGTTCCACAGGGAGATGGAGGATGTATTGGATCAATTGATTAATCTAAAGCAATAAAATAAATCATTAAAAATGGACAGTTGTTTGGGTTTTGCAACCCATGAAAATGCAATTAAAATAAACATACAAAAATGATATGAAAAATAGAAGACTCAACAATCTTGATAAGAGAGATGATAAAATCAATTAATAGAAGTTAGGGAATAGATTGAGTTACTCATGAATCTAGGTAATGCTTTCAAAACTCAATAATGACCAATCTCATAAATGCTAGCCATTTGTTTTCTGAAGTGTGTTGAGGTCATCACTATGAACACTCAGCATCTTCTCACCTCAATGCCTAACCAAATAAGGAAAGGGTGTCAATGTGAGATTAGTTTGGTACAAATCAAGGGTTAGATTAATGGGGTTGATATACCCACCACTAATCCATCCTAATCACTAAGTTCTTTAACCAATCAAGGGTGTCAATCCAAGATTGGTTTCATAACAAATTATCCCACACAATATTATGATCTACTAGTGATATACAATGTAAATCACAATAAGCATAGAATCTAAATATAAAGTGAAAAGGAAACAAATAGAGATTCAATTACAAATAGTTTAGCAAATACCCATATCCACAAGTTTCTCAAATCTATCCCCTAAATTAGGGGTTTAGCTACACATAGTTACAATCAAAATAATAGGAAGTAATAGTTGAGGAAATCACCCTTAGGCCACCTTCTTTAGAGCTTGCTCCTTTCTTTCCTTGATGCTCCTAGTGTAAAGAGTGGTAAAGATGAAGTGTCTAGATAGGTGGGTGTCTAATGGTAAGTGACAAAGGTATGGAAATGGAGAGAATGAAAAGAGAGGAATGATTGGGTGAAGGAATCAAGACATTATGTTGAGGTTTTGGATGGTAGAGATAGTTCAAGATTAGAGGATGGAGGAGGTTGAAAGGTGAGAAATGGATGAGAAACTAGGGTTAGATTTTAGAAATTCTGTGCTCTTTAAGTAAGTGTATGTCTCAAGTTTGGAAGAAGAGAAATATATATAGTGGCCATGGAAATGTACTGATAACCGCTAGAAAATCTAATGTGGCAAGATGTCGCCACTTCCATTGTCGCCACTTGTCATGGCGACACAAGTAAGTGGCAACAGACGGTTATGCGTTTTGAGATTCAAATGTCGCCACATTTTTGATCTTTTTTGCCACTTTGTAGCTGGCGACATCAAGTGGCAACATCAAGTGGTGACATCAAGTGGTGCTTTCAAAAACCTTTTGTTGCCATGGCGATGCTTGTGGCAACATCTCTATGTCGCCACTTCCCAAGTGGCGACAGAAGTGGCGACAATTTAGTTCCTTCTGTGTCATCATATGTAGAAGTGGTGACATCATGTGGCAGCAAGACTTGATTGATTTGCCTTGAAATAAGACTTCATGTCGCCATGGCGATACAAGTGGCGATGCTTGTGGCGACAGTGCCTTGTTTTGCCAACTTGGGCACCTTTTTGAACCAAACTTCACATCTTCTTCACAAAAGCCCTTGATACCTAAATAAACCTGAAATGTTCATTTTGACAACATTAAATACGGGGACATGCATGAGAATCAAGCATAAAGAGACGGGAATGAAGTACAAAATCATACCAAATTTGGCTTGATCAAAATATTATGGGTATGTTAGAACAAGGCGATGTACGCGCTATGGCATTGATGGTCGAATACCCGGAATATGTAAAGGTTGCTGAGGCATTGACTTCTAGTCATCCTCTAGGTATTCTAAATAAGAGTCTAGCTAGCTTAGTTACAAAAGAAAACTTACATAGTTTACGGGTGATTTATGGTATCCCCGATGATGTCGAACTACGTACGCTAGAGGCACATGAGCGGGCCGACTGGGACATACCAGGATGGACATGTTTTTATGAGTATACCCTTCATTTAGGGTTCAGATTTTCAGTTCCCCAACTGGTTCGACGAATGTTGGTATATTACGACCTTGCTCCTAGCTAATTGATGCCAAATACTTGGAGAATATTATTGAGCTTGGGTGTCATCTGTGAGAGACATAATGTGTAGTTTGGGTTAGGGTGTCTCCTTCATAATTATTACTTGAAGGGGCATGTGGGCGACCAAGGTTGTTACATGCTGATACCCAAAGACAAAAAGAATTAACTTATTACCGATACCATGACAAATGACCGTCATTGGAAGGATACCTTCTTTTTTGCAAAAGGTCCTCCAATCGACAGTCCTTGGGGAGAGTCGCAGTATCAGTATCGGTGAATCTGGAATCGATATGGTAAGTATTGTCTGTCAGTTGTCGATTGATTTTTTTTATTTATTTATTTGATTTACTCGTATTGATGAGCAATTGCTTTTGTAGAAACAAAAGGGGTGGATAGTAAACCGTCGTGCGATGTTGCTCCTGCGCGTACTAGGATTTTATTAGATATTTCGGTAAAGCATTGCTTATAGAAGGTAAACTTAGGCCCAGTCATCTATGGAGGTTGTCAACGTTAAATAGATTGTAAGCACCGTACACCACGTGAAGGATTTTGTGTCATATATATGGATTAGAAGGAGTTTTGAAATTCTTCAGTACGATATGAGTTTTTTATCGCCTCTAACTGATATTGAACGTCGTTTCGCAGTGACGTTGATGGCAAGTGCACAAATCAACATTCCGGATAAAGCTGAATCAATGAGACTTTACAGGGATGAACTTGCCAAAAAAACGGGCGGCAGTGGCAGCATCAGCGAAAAAGAAGCAAGCTGTTGAGAAGTCGAAGGAAAGCGCGCCAACAGTACCAGAACATGTCATTGAGTCGTCGCCTGAGAGGGGCCCTTTGAGGAAAAGGTAGAAAAGAGATTCTGCTATCGACCATGGAAAGAAAGCGGCATCTGGTTCAAAGGAAAAGTCGATTGCGATAGCTTTTGAACCAGACTCGTCGATGATGCTTCTTTCTTCTGGGATCTCATCGTTCGGGGAGCTGACTGAGTTTTTGGATAAGTCGCACGAATTCCTTCTCTCTGCTGATGAATTGTATTTGAAGAGTCAGAAAATGGAGGAGGTTTTCAATGCGAGTATCCTTTCAGCGTTCCAGGTAAGCTTTCTGTCATCTCAAAGTTCCTCAAAGTTTCAATCTGATCATCTTTCTTATTGATACGACTTTTCTCTTTTGTAGGCTTTGCAAGTATAGTTGCATCTGCATGACAGGTATAAGTCAGTAAATGACAAGTGCGTGAAGTATCGGAAGGCGAACGACAGCCTGCAGGCAGACAAAGATAAGCTTGGCAAGGTGATGAAAGAGATGGAGCAGAAGAACTTTGCTCTGGAGAAGGAGTTGAAGAGTGTGAGAGATCAACATCAAGCTGAGTCGATGAAAGCCAAGGAGGAGGCTAAAGAGCATGAGCAACTTATCGAGGGCTTGAAGAAACAACTGAAGTCGATGGTGGCAGACACAATGTGCAAGGCCAGGGTGGAGCTTTTCAAGGAATACTTATTTGGTGCACATGCAAGTTGGGATTCTAAAGAGATGCAAGAGGAGGTAAACGCTTATAAAGAGATGGAGCGTCTAAAACTTGAGAAATCTCTAGCTAAACAAGGGGCGGACGATGAGGTGGACACTGGAGATGTCGATAAGAGCCCCGAAATTGGAGATGGCCTTGAGAATGTTGAAGGGCCAAATGCCGCTGTTACTGATCCGACTCAAGAGGGTGCTTGAATGTTTTCTTCGACTTATTTCATTTTTCGTTAATTTTTTTTTTACTTGGTCTATAATTATGGATGATTTGGCCAAACAACCTATATTTATGATTGAATCCTTCCTTTATTTTGAATCGACTTCATTAGCATTGTATTGACTTGATATTGTGAAAACAATACGACCATCATATAATAGGGTTTGCACAACTGTGATTTTGAATTGAATGAGATAAACTTGTAAACTCATGCTCATAAGTAAGTCGATCGACATGATGACCTTATCATCTAATGGAAATCATATACATGCGTTGTTTATAGGAAATTCATGGTCGACGCGACTTTGATTCATTGAAAATCACGTGCACGCATTTATATGTATTAAATTTATAATCGACACGACTTTCATTATAGAAATTTTCATGTATATTTGTTATTTCGTCGACAAGACCTTTTACATAGAAATTTTTACATACATGCGTTACTTGGTCGACGAGACCTTTTACATAGAAATTTTCACGTACATGCGTTATTTGGTCGACAAGACCTTTTACATGGAAATTTCCGCATACATGCGTTATTTGGTCGACGAGACAATTTACATAGAAATTTTCGCGTACATGCGTTACTTGGTCGACGAGACCTTTTACATAGAAATTTTCGTGTACATGCGTTATTTGGTTGACGAGACCATTTACATGGAAATTTTCGCGTACATGCGTTATTTGGTCGACAAGACCTTTTACATAAAAAATTTCGCGTACATGCGTTACTTGGTCGACATTTGTCCCCGTTGTTATTCCCACACTCTTAATATGCGTTTGTCAAATGAGGATATTGAGAGTTGATTTTGTAGATGTCGATTCACAGTAAACGTTGATTCATAGATATTTCATTACATCTGAAATAGAAATATATTGCTTGTCGAAGTTGACAGCTTGTAGAGCAAGATGTGATTTTGTTTTGTGAGCTCAGTTTTGCACTTAGTTGCACTAAGTTTTTATCATTGCTCCTTATTGGTCGATTCGTTAGTTTTGACATGTCGATAAAAAAGAACAAGTAATAGTATAACGAATAATATATCAAAATAGTAAGTTTAGAAATGGTACTGTTTTAGATGCAGAGTGTTCCAGCTGTTGTGTAGTTCCTGACCGTCGAGTCCTCGTAATTTGTAAGCTCATCGCCCTACTACATCCGTTATTTGATATGGGCCTTCCCATGTTGGTCCCAATTTTTTGGCTCCTTCTTCCCTCGTGTTTTGGAAGACTCGTCGCAGAACCCAGTCATTGATTTTGAAAAATCTAGTCCGTACCTTTTTATTGTAATGTCGTATTGTCGTGTGACCTGTTGTTGGTACGATTGGATTCTTAGAGCGGCACGATCTCGACGTTTGTCTAGATGATCTAGTTCGAAATTGAGTTCCAAGTTATTCTGTTCCTCATTTGGGTTTTCACTTCGAGCGGTCGCAAGTCGTGTCTCTGTTGGGATTACTGCCTCAGAGCCGTAGACAAGTGAGAAAGGAGTTTCTCTAGTCGATCGTCGTGGAGTAGTCCTGTACGACCACAATATCTCTTGGAGTTTTTCCGCCCATTCGCTTTTTTCTACTTCCAGTCATTTCTTTAGTGTGTTGACGATGGTTTTATTAGTCGACTCCACTTGGCCGTTGGCTTGAGGATAGCGTGGCGTTGAGAAGCTCAGCTTGATCCCATATTTATCACATAAATTTTTGAAGTCGTACGAAATTAATTGGGATCCATTGTTGGTCACGATCTCTCATGGTACTCCAAACCTACAAATTACGTTTTTCCATACAAAGTTGCGTACCTCAATGTCGCGTACTTGTTGGTATGCTCCGATTTCAACCCATTGGGTGAAGTAATCTGTTAAGACTAGCATATAGACGACACATCCAGGTGCTGCAGGAAGTTTACCTACAATATCTATTCCCTATTTCATAAAAGGCCAAGGGGCCGATATTGAATTTAACATACCTGGGGGGAGGTGTGACACTGGTGCAAATCATTGACATTTGTCGCACAACTTCACATGATTTTAGGAATCAGACCGTATTGTCGGTCAGTAGTATCCCGCTGTAATGGCTCTGTTCAACAAACTTCGAGCGCCAAAATGATTTCCGCATTCTTCGTAGTATAGGCTTTTTAGGACATCGTACGCCTCTCGAAGGGTTACGCATCTCAGGTAAGGTCCTGTAAATGGTTTTTTATAGAGCTTACCGTATATAATATAGAATTTTACAGCTTTGGCTTTGATCTTTCTTGCTTTGGATCTGTCTCCTGGTAGGATGTCGGCTTAAAGATAATTGAACATGGGTTCCATCCAACTTCTTCCATGGTCGATTGGTGCTAGTACTTCAGCTTCTTGAATTGTTGGCGATATTAGATGTATAACGGGTATTGACTTCGAACCATTGGTCGTTGTCGATCCAAGGCTTACCAGCGCGTCTGCTCGGGAATTCTCTGATCTTGGTATTTGTTGAATAGTAAACTCGTCGAAGGTCGATTGCAATTGTTTGGCTTTGGCTAAGTAGGCAGTCATTCTTTGGCCCCTTGCTTCATATAAACCATTCATCTGTTGAACGACTAGTTACAAATCACTGAGAACTTGAATGTCTTTTATGTTCAAGCTTTTGGCGAGGTTGAGTCCAACAATTAACGCTTCGTATTCGGCTTCGTTATTTATCACACGGAACTCACAATGGATCGACTGCTCTAGTATATCACCCTGTGGGGATTTAAGCACCAGTCCTAGACCACTACCTTTGATATTGCTAGAACCGTCGACCGACAAGGTCCATTTTCCGGTTGCAGTAATCTCTGTAAGGGCTATTAATTCTTGTTCAGCCTGCACATTTTCACAAGGGGTAAAATCTACGATAAAATCGACTAATACCAGTGATTTTAATGCCGTCCGTGGGTGGAAGTTGATGTCATATTCGCTTAGCTCGACTGCCCATTTTGTCAGTCGACATAAAAGTTTAGGTTTATGCAAAATATTTTTGAGAGGATAAGTAGTTAATACCTTAATGGAGTGGCACTGGAAGTATGGTCTTAGTTTGCGCGCTGCTACAACAAGAGCTAACGCTAGTTTTTCCAGTCGACTATACCTTGTTTCAGCATCGAGTAGAGCTTTACTTATGTAGTACACCGGATGTTGAATGGTATCTTCTTCTCTAACCAGTACGGCACTTACAGCTGTGTCAGATACTACTAGATATTTGAGTAGCGTTTCATCGTCCTTTGGTTTTGACAGTAGTAAGGGTAAGGTTAAGTAGGTTTTCAAGTCTTGTAACGCTTTTTCGCAATTGTCGTTCCACTCGAATGCTTTGTTCTTTCTAAAGGTGTTAAAAAATAGATGGCATCGTTCGGACGACTTTGAAATGAACCTATTCAGTGCTGCTACATGACCTGTGAGTTTCTGTACGTCTTTGATACATCTAGGCGACTTGATTCCTTCGATCAACTGGATTTGATCTAGGTTGGCTTCGACACATCTTTTAGTGACTAGATATCTTAGAAACTTCCCTGAAGATACATCAAAGGAACATTTAGTAGGGTTAAGTTTCATACCGTATTGGTCGAGTAAGTCGAACGACTGTCTCAAATGGTCGATATGTTGTTGAGCAATCAGGGATTTGACCAGCATGTCATCGATGTAGACCTCCATTGTCGATCCTAACATCTTAGCGAACATTTTGTTGACTAGCCATTGGTATGTTGCACCTGCATTTTTTAAACCAAAAAGCATTACTTTATAACAAAAAGTACCTCGCTTGGTGACGAAGGCTGTTTTCTCTTAGTCGTTAGGATGCATCAAGATTTGGTTGTAGCCAAAATAAGCATCCATGAAGCTTAGTAGTTCATGCCCTGCAGTCGCGTTGACCAAAATGTCGATGTGTGGAAGTGGGAATGAATCCTTGGGACACGCTTTGTTGAGGTCTGTGAAATCGATGAAGACTCACCATTTCCCATTTTTCTTCTTTATTACCATGACGTTTGTTAACCAGTCGGGGTATTTTACTTCCTTCGCAGAACCGATGTCGAACAATTTATGGATCTCTTCGTTGATCACTTTGTTTCTTTCTGGAGTGAACTTCCTTCATTTTTGTTTTACTGGTTGATGATCTGGGTCGACCTGCAGTTGGTGAACTATTAGGGTCGATTTCAACCATGCCTGAGTGTGACCATGCAAAGCTGCTGCATCGTTCCTTCAGGAATTCAACCAATTGCTTGCGGATGTCATTTGATAACCTGGATCTAATGAAGACTTTGTGGTCCGATTGATCAGGGTCGATTGAAACCTCGTTAAGTTCTTTCATATTTGGCTTATTTGGAGTCGACTCAACTTTAGCATCCTATAATTCCTATAATTCATGTTGCTTCTTTTTCATGGCGTTCTGATAACATTCCTTGGCTGCTCTTTGTTCCCCTTTAATCTCTTTCACTCTCCACTTGGTTGGGAATTTTATCATTTGGTGGTATGTTGAGGGGATAGCCTTCAACTCTTGTGTCTACGGTCTACCAAGGATCGCGTTGTATGGAGACTGGCAATCAAGTACCAGAAAATTGATATATAAGTTGACTCATTTGGCGTAGACAGGTAGTACGATTTCGCATAGAGTGCTTTTCTATTTTCCACTGAAACCTGTTAGCATGGTCGTTCGACAACTAAGTTTGGATTCGTCGACCTACATTTCTCTTTGAGCACTATTAAATAATATATTACAAGAACTACCATTATCGACTAAAATGCGTTTAGTTAGACAATTAGCAATATGTAATGAAATAACTAATGCATCATGGTGAGGGGAAAACAAATCTGATTTGTCGGTGGACTTTCGAAGGGTGTTCTTGGTTTGGTTGAATTTCGGCATTCAACACTTGTCGTGTATACCTTTTTGCTACAGAATAACTTACGCCACTGACTTCAGATCCACCTGCAATATAATTGATCACTCTATCCTGTCTGGGTGGTTCTGGAGGACTGTCGTTTGCACTGGCTTGTCTCTGGTTGTCGCGTCTTGCAAGAGTTTGTTTCCCCTTGTCCGTTAGAAATTCTTGTAGATGTCCCTGCTTTAAGAGTTCTATGACTTCATATTTAAGGGCGACGCAATCTTCCGTACGATGGTTGTGATCACTGTGAAACTCGCATCGGAGCCTTTCATCTCTATGTTCTGGACGTGCATTCATCTTTCGTGGCCACTTGACCACTTTACCCATTTCTCTTATCATTGCAACGAGGTCGATCGGTTCGATGCTAAGGTTGTATTCTGGTGCTTCAATGCGTGGTCGATTCGACTTTAGATTGCCACATCCATAAGAACTTTTGTCGCTGGAACCTTCATATTGTGATTGATTGTTTTTCCTGTCAATTGTCAGATATGGTTCTGACCTTCTGTTGACTCTATCGTTTCATCGACTTCCATAACTGTTGGCTTTTCCAATGAAATTTGCTTCGTCTTCCTCCCATTTGATCTAGGCCCATGCTTTAGCCAGTATGTCTTCCATTGTCCTACATGGATATTTAGTAAGTTCTTTGTATAAGTCGGAATCAAACCTGAGGCCTTTCCTGAAGGTGTAGATGGTGGTCGCTTGATTGCAATATGGGATCTGTACTTTCTCTCTGTTGAAGCGTCTGACATAAGTTCTCAAATTTTCACCGAGTCTTTAGGTAATTGTATATAGGTCGTCTGACTGCTTCTCTAGCTTGCAGCTGCTTACGAATTGCTTCACAAATGTATCTGTCAACTGCGCAAATGAATTGATAGAATTGTTAGGTAAATTAGTATACCATTTTAAAGCAGGACCATTAAGGTTAGACCCGAATGCTTTGCACATGCACGCTTCTCTTAGGTCGTGTGGAATTGCAGCAGTGAACATCCTCTGTTTGTACTGTGCTATATGGCTGTCCAGATCTGTCGTCCCTTCGTACTGCTTCATGTTTGGGAAGTTGAATTTTCTGGGCATCTCAATGAGAGCAATGGTGTCGACAAAGGGTGAATCGACGAAGCTGTTAGTAGTACTTTTCTTTATTGGAGCTGGAACTCTTGGAATTCTTTGAATAAGAGTTTCCATCTCTACAAACTTGCGAGAGAATTCCAAATTAGTAGATAAAGGTAAGTCAAATCCGGGTTTTACCAATCTGAGAGTCGACTGGAGTGACACTGGCGTCCTTTGGACATTGTCAGGCTGTAGATCTATCGCTGGATCCTGCTCGTTCAACATCTCATTCCAGATTAACATGTTGTTGAGGTCGATTTCGACTCGAGCCGTTTGAGGCGTCAGTTGATTCTGATGGTCGACCGGATTCATATCTGGTCTGATGGGGTTGCCTGGTGCTCTTGGAGCTGTTCGATCGACAACCTGTTCATCGTTTGGAGCTAAGACTAGATGCTCTGACGTCACTGAATCAAGTGCTACTCTGTCGACCAAGGCTCTCAATTCCTCATTCGTCGCTCGGATCACTGCATTCTCTGCTTCGAGCGCCTACAGTTTCTCAGCGTTTGCAGTCATTTGAGCAGTCAATGCAGCGATCTGCTTTTCAACGGCTGGGATAGCTCCACCTCCAGACATGATTGGTCGCTCAAGTGATTTGATTAAGTTCAAAAAATAGTTGCAATGGGCCCCACAGTGGACACCAAACTTTAGGTGGTCGAACTACGTGGTACGTTAATTGGGTCGGGTTATATTGGGCCCAAGTCAACTTAGTTAAACCATTGGATAAGTGATGTCGTCTCCTCTGGGAACTAGCAAATGTGATAAGCCTATCGACTGGGGATGGTCGTCTCCTTTCGTTGAACCTGCAATATAATTGAAACATAAACAAAAACAAATATAGAAAAAATAGGGAGATGTGGTTAGATTCTTAGCCTTAGGTGTACTTAGGCTGAGCAATGTTCTGTGATGATCGTAATAGTGAATCCGACCAAATTTCGGTTGCTAGAATATTAATAAGTAGAGTTTCGGTACGTTTTAGTAAGCTTTTGGTAAGAGAGATTTCAGAGAGCTTTCAAGTGAGGGAGCTCTCTTATTTATAGTGGAAGATGTAGTTCCAACGTCCACTGATCATGGTTTGATCGTGGGCGAGATATTAGGAGAGATTCTCTCTTCAAGTTATCCACCCGTTTTGACTTGGTCCTTCAAAGACCAAGTTATGCTGCTGAAATCTGTGTTGGGTCGATCCAACATAACAGGCCTGGGTTGGATTTGATATTTAAAGACCTGGGTTTCAATGCATTGGGGCATTTTTGGCTACCACAAGTATAGGACACTCCCATAATCAATTTATCAGAAATTTTGATATCACGATAATATTTTATGTATTAATTAAATTGCATACTAAATAAATGAAAATAAGGTGAGTTTTGGTAGAGGATTTTTCTAGGCAAATTAATATAGAAATGATCTTCCAACTCTCTTTTAATAGCCACAATTTAAATTGCAGTAATAATTTTAAATATATTCATCTCTTTTTTTTTTTCTTATATTGGCTTGCAAATAGATAGATTCATCTTAACATACATGTACTTTAAGCGGTGCCGATCCGGAGGTTTTGGAGGCCCTAGGGCGAATATTAAAAAATGGGACCCTTTATTCAATCTCACATCTAAATCATACAAAATCTCGTACTTAATAATTTATATATATATATATATACATATATTATATTTTTTGAGAAAATTTACAAGAGCTTAATCAAAGTAATCTTCATCAAGTTTATATTGCAATACATAGAAAAAATAAAATTGAAAAAAAAAAAAAAAAAAAAAAAAAAAAAAAGGTTACAAGCAAATAGATATGCATGATAGTTTCCACTCAATGAAATAGCGTATATAAATAAGGAGAGACGAACTTGCTTAAAAATGAAAAGGGAGGAGACCTCCTCTTTATTTTATTTTATTTTATTTTAATTTTTTAATAATTTTTTTATAAAAAAAATGGGTATATTTGGTAATGTTTGGGGGTGTGCTTACAAAATATTTTTTTAAAAAAAAAAACTCTTGATGAGGTGTACATGCAAAGAGGGATGCACATACAAATTTTCAAAGGTGCAAATAGAGCTACTCATTTGCTTTTAATAATTCTGATGAAAATCCATATTGAGCCCAATCTTTATATAAAAAGTTGATTTCCACATTTTTCTTTTTTTATTTGGCATCCAAATTTGATATAATTATATGAAGTTTGAAAATTAACAATAAGTTTGGACCCTTTTTTTATCAAAGTCTAAAGATGTGAGCATTAAACACAAAAAATAAAAATAAAAATAAAAATGGGCCCTTTTTTTCTGAGCCCTAGCAGGCGCCCCTAGTGGCCTTAGGGCCGGCACTGACTTTAAGCACCCTTTATTGGTTTTTTGAACTATTAAAATATTTCGAGATTGAGGAATGAGGGAATGACTTGAACCCACAACCTCATAAATATAGGTATAGGGGGCTTACCACTGGACCAATGTTATTGTCCTTTAAAACCCATTTTAAAGTTTCAAAAAATAATTAATATAACTTATAATTATTATTTAACACTGAATTTACGTAATACTTCAAAAAAAAATATATGTATTAAAAATATATACAGTTTTCAATCTTTACATACATACATGGGGTTGGCTACTATGCAGGGACTAAAAGTCCCTACACCATGCAAACAAAACTTAATGAAGCTTTCATGTTTGGCTTCCATGCGGCAGCCAAACATGAAGGCTTCAATGGGAATAGCCGGTTTCAAGCCGGTTGTTCCCTATATTTTAATAAAATAATAATTTTTATCTATTATATTAAGTTTATTAAATTTTTTAATAAAATTGAACTAAACTTTTTAATAAAATTGAACTAAGCTAAGGGAAAAAAAAAAACATCACAAGTGATTATATACTGAAAAACCGATAGGCAGTATCCATATATATAAACGATAAAAGAAAAAAAAAAAGTGACAAAAAGCAACAAAGCACAAAGAACCAGAGGGAAAACAACCCTAAATAAAAAGAAGCACGCAGGTCACACCAAAAAGAAAAAGAAAGTATCAAGAAAAACAAAAAGACTCCCGGCCCATGCAGTCATTGCTAACTAAATAAGAACATAACAATGGGGTGGAGAACTACCAAGAATCAGTCTAAAGCTCCAAAGCATACTTAGAAAGCGCATCTATAACCTGATTCCCCTCCCTGAAAATATGGGAAACCTGAAAATTCATCTGCGACATCTGGAAGATGCAATGTTGCCACGCCTAACGACCCCTCCAAGGAACCTTCTCAGAACGAGAAAAAAAAAAATACTGAACCACATAAGAAGAATCGCTCTCAAACTAGATTCAAGGCCACCCATACATCCAAGCAAAATTAATGGCTAATGAGGCCACCAGAAGCTCGGCCTCAAACGCGAAAACCTGACGAAGAGAAATAGCAAAGCAACCCTTCACAAAGGCTTTATAGTTCTGAAAGATGCCACCACAACCACCAACCCCCAGACACTAGGGCTTTAGAAGGGTGACCTCGAAGACCAAATCAATGAAGAATAAGGTCGTCCATACAATTACGCATACAACCAATCCCTAAGTGATTAGCCTTAGAAACCGCACGTCAAACCAGAGAGAGGCAAATCAAAAGTCCACCAACTTACCTTAAAAAATCTACTAATTACGGGCTGTCCACACCCCCCAAATCACTGAATGGATAGCCGATTTCCATAAAATCCTAACCTACTCACTAAAGGAAACTGACATGGCCTGCAAGAAAAGGGATTGCCAAGTATCAACGGAGACACGTCGTTGGAAAGTCGAGAAAACAACCTCCCAAAGAGCAACTGCCAAGGGACAATGAAGAAAAAAAAGATCAACTGATTCACTACTAACCCCACAAATACTGCAATGAGAAGTCAAATGGAACCCAGACCTACAAATGAGATCCTCAGTAGAAAGCCTGTTCAGCATAATACGCTAGGTCAAAGCTAAGCGAGAGGGGGGGGGGGGGAATAAAACAGGACCAAACATCTCTCCACCAAACAACCTAAGGAATATCACGAAAAAATTGGGAATAAGCATCTTTGCAAGAAACTTGACCATCCCGAGAATTAGCCCAAACCTAATAATCCACTGTAAGTCGCGCAGCAAAAAAGATAATTTTTAAATTAATAAAAACAAATTAAGAACAATAGGTTTCAAAAATTTTCTATCGTTTTCTTAGGACCTTTTGTATATACATGAATATGAGGAAGAGATTTGTTTTCATACCTTTGAAGAACACTCCTTCGTTTTCTTTTCAATCCCCTAGCTATGTCCCGTGATCTAACAACTATGTGTGTGGGCATGTCATGGATTCCCGGAGCGGTTGAATGGAGGCTTGAGAGAACTGGAAGGCAACACCTTGCTTCCTCCTTGATGAATTCGGCCAACCCTAAATGAGAGAAAAAAATTATTTTTTCTTTTTCCCTTTATAGTTGCCGCCCACCTCTGTTCTCCGTAGGGTTTCAAATAGTTTATTTTTCCTGACAAGTATATCTTATATACTAGGAACCTAGGGTTTAGTAATCCAAGTTAAAATTGGATTCTAAATCCTTTTTAATTATTACTTTTTACTAAGGTTTAAACCTTTGACCTATATAGAGTAAATAAAAATAATCACTTGTTATTTTATTTGCTCTTGTCAAGGTTAGAAATCGAAACCTCCATATGACAATTTAATAATCATATTATTTAATAATATTTAATCCAACAATTAAATAATCACATCATTTAATTAATTCCCAAAATATATTTAAGTTACTTTCGTAACACAATTAATTGGACCGTCCAATTCTCCGTGAGTCTTTGTTACTATTAATCGTATAGGGCTAGCAAGGGGACCTAATGGACCCACAATTTTGAGCTCCAATAATACTTAGAAAAAATTAATTAAACTCTTTAATTAATATTTCACAATTATTAACCTTGGAGTTAATCCACTAAAAACCCAAGGTTATACTCACGTAACTGTAGATGTTTTACACAACCAAATTATCAGTGTCCATTGATATAACTATTACATATGGCATGATCCTCCACAAGTAGTTCACAATTAAAGCTAGGTCATAAAGTCCGTTATACCTCTCTAATTATATCTTTTCCTTTAAGTACCATTGATTCTCTTGAATGATTATATCATTTATTCCTTTACGGAAGAAGGATAGCGCTCTTAATCGTTTAAGCCTTGAATCAACCCTTAAGGGAACTACTTATCTACTTCTCGCAAGAAGGAGTGGATTCCACTAATGTGCGCATACCTTCCCAGCCACAAGCTAAACCGTGATTCCAAGATACAGAGATAATGACCAAGAATGATATTCTGATCTCACCCATGGTAAATCAAAAACCACGATCTAATCTGAAGGAGTCAGTAAGACACTCAGGATTTAGATCACCAATATATAGCCATCATTAGTCGATATATATGAATCTTTTCAACTAACGGATCTTAGTAACAGATTCATATAGATCATGGCCCAGTCCTATATGATCATATCATATAAGGTGCCTCCATTCTCATAACACCATATGAGTAGTCTAAGATAAGACCACCATATAATACGGAATGAACCGCAGCTGTAGATTAACCACAAATAAAGTACCTAGCTTTATTTGCTTTCTACGGACTATTTAGATTACATGTCTTAAACTGAATTCCTCTGTATATGCCATTCATATACTCAGTTTGAGATTATATATAGCAATCTTGGATGTTTGCATATATAATATAAGTGTATGAATTAATATATTTGATTGAAATAACTATTTCTTTTATTATTGAATTTATAACATTTACATATTACAAACTTTAGATCCAAAAATCCACAACATGAGAAATTGCAATCCGATCAATCCGAAAGCACAGAAATAAAGAAAAATAAGATAAAATAATAATAATGAATTATTTAACCTTAAAAACAATATAGAAAAATAATGTTTAATTGGAATAAATTTTTTTTTTTTTTCATGGTAACTACATTTATGGCTTCAATAACCATTTTATGGTTTCTTCAAAATTTTGCTTGTAACTACGTTTATAGCTACGGTAACTACATTTACGGCTTTAGTAACTACATTTACGGGTTCGGTAACTATTTAGTGGTTTCTTTAAAATTTTGCTTGTAACTACGTTTACGACTACGATAACTACATTTATGGGTTTGGTAACTACATTTACGGTTTCGATAACTATTTAATGATTTCTTCAAAATTTTGTTTGTAACTATGTATACGGCTACAGTAACTACATTTACAGGTTTGGTATCTATGTTTACGGCTTCAGTAACTATTTAATGGTTTCTTCAAAATTTTACTTGTAACTACATTTACGGTTACGGTAACTACACTTACGGCTTTGGTAACTACGTTTACAGGTTCCGTAACTATTTAATGGTGTTAACCGCCAAAATTGGCGAAAGTTCAAAGAAGAAATTTCCTTCCAGATTCAAGGTTGAAAGAATTACTAAAGCAGAACCCAGTACCCCACTACCACGTAGACCCAGTATCCTGCTATTATGCAAACCAAATACCCCGATACTTTGTTGTTTTGATACCCCGTTACAACATCAACCGGTGTTCAGATACCCAGATGTACCGATACCTCAATCTCAAAAAAGGGTAAGCTACCTCGACCCTTCCTTGAACCAGCTGGCCAGACTATTTAAGCACCAGGAAGAACAGATTGTAAAGGTAAGTCTAGCACACTCAAGAGACAGTTTAAAGTGACAATAAAACGCCATTGTTCAGGTCAAATAAAGAAGTATATTCATTCCCGCCACTAAGAGTTCTATTTGAATTGGGAGTCAACTCCCACACAATCTGCCAGAGAAAGAATCGCTTGATTCTAGGGATCAAATCCCATGACAATCTCGCTGATCGCCAAGGAAAGTCCTGTAATTGTTAAAACCCTAAACCGAAACTATAGGAGTGCATGGCAAGAAACAAGACCTATATATACAACATGATATCAAACGAAAAGAAAGGCCAAATACTAAAAATTCAAAAACCCTAGAGATTTCCACTTATCGACTTGCACGAAAGCTCCATCGCCAACGGTGTCAATCTTCGCCTATGGTTACCCGTCAAAGACCTATCAACCATGTCATCATCTACATAAACCTACCAAGAATCATCCCTATATTGTATTTTGTGTTTTGATAGTGGAAGAATTTGTATTTTTCTCTTATCACAATATAATAAAATATCTGTCCCTTTTTTCCACCATTGTTACACCAAGTTATTTTTAAAGATTTGCATAGGTATCGAACTACGTGATACCCCTTCAGACCGTGGTCTGTTACGATCGTGGTCCCTTGAAAGTTGTTAATTGGAGTTTCACCCCAGTGACAATTTTCAGTTAACAAATGGTTTCTTCAAAATTGTACTTGTAACTACGTTTACGGTTATGTTAACTACATTTACAACTTTAGTAACTACGTTTACGAGTTCAGTAACCATTTCATAGTTTCTTCAAAATTTTGCTTATAACTACATTTATGGCTTTGGTAACTACATTTGCGGCTTCGGTAACCGTTTCATGGTTTCTTTAAAATTTTACTTGTAACTACGTTTACGGTTACGGTAACTACATTTACGGCTTTAGTACCATTTCATGGTTTCTTCAAAATTTTGCTTGTAACTACGTTTACGGCTACAGTAACTACATTTACGGTTTCTGTAACCATTTCATGGTCTCTTAAAAATTTTGCTTGTAACTATGTTTACGACCATAGTAACTACCTTTATGGGTTCGGTAACAATTTTACGGCTTCGGTAACCATTTAATGGTTTTTTTTTTCAAAATTTGACTTGTAACTATTTTACAGCAGTGGTAACCACTTTTACTGTTGTGGTAACCACTTTTACTGTTTTGGTAACCACATTTACGGCCTTAGTAACTATTTCACGGTTTCTTCAAATTTTGCTTGTAACTACGTTTACGGTCACGGTAACTACCTTTACGGGCTTGGTAACCACTTTTACAGTTTTGATAACCATTTCATGATTTATTTATTTATTTCAAAATTTGACTTTTAATTACCTTTACTGTCTTAGTAACCACTTTTAAGGCTTTAGTAACCACATTTATGTAGTGGTCAAAATTGGGCCTCTAGCCCAATTAAACAAGCCCACTGTCAAAATGTTGAATATGTCAAGGAACCCATTAGAAATGAGCCCTAAAGCCCAAAAGTTGGCCCACAAGCCATCAAACCAAGTCAAACATGTGGTCAAATATAGTCATAAATCAAACAATCAAGATGGGACGTTCCACACATCCCAACGCCTGAATTTATTGCTAGGTTCAAACAAACCAAAATGGGCAAATAATATCTCCTTGATCCACACTTACTTGAATGGGAGAGACGTTGAAGACCCCTGATCTTCATTAGAAATAACATGTCTTTTCTCAAAGGGAAGGGTCCTGAAACTCTGACTACTAAGCGAAAGCTCGAAAACTCTCTCAAATTAATTCATACTCATTGCATTTATTGTAGTGGTGCTCCAACGACATTAATTGCGAGTACAACATTTGGTCTACTGGAGATTAACAACGTCAAGCAAAGACGATCCCAATCCTCCATTGACAATAGTCAAGCAAAGGACTTCATCAAATCCATCGAGTCACCAAATCGCTCGACTTTCAAAATCTACCAAACACATGATCGACCAATTGCATGACTCGACTATATCGAACAGACACATTTTGTTATAAATCTCTTATTTTACATACATCGAATAGTATACTGACTTGAACATTGGAGAGTCCCCAAAAGGGAACACCCACTTATGTGGCTCGCCACCGCTTCGTTTATTTGTTGTTTTATAGGTTGTTAGTGCCCACCTCAACGATCAGAATTAATTATAGAACCGATCGACTATAGTTTGGTGCCCACCATGGGCCCTTGACAATTTCCCTAAACCAATATGTCCATTCGATCCGAATCACAAACGATGACAGAATCAGGTGATATCGAGGAACGATTCAACCTCCTTATGGCCCAAATGACGGAAAGCGCAACACGTTTGCAGAACCTCGAGAAAGAGAATGCTGAAGTTTGAGCCAAGAACATGGAGTTGCAAGAAAAGCATGATCTATTATCAAGCAATGCACAGTCGACTTTGCAACAACTCCCGATCGACAATCAATCTCAAGAACAAGTTGGAAATCCAGAAAATAGCATGAAGTGGCAGGGAACGCGATCCCCGAGGCTGCAACTGAATCCCCCGTTAATAAATCTCAACGAACCCACTTTGGCGACGAACACAAATGCCATACCAGCTAATCTGTCTACCCCGATTAGGACACAAATGGATTCGAAACAACAAAACAACGATATGGTAAGATCAAACTTGCTCTACTCTGACCCTGAAGTTGCTCACAGGTTCACTGAGATGGAGGCAATGATCCAAAGGATCCCAGGAATGCCAACTCCAATCAAACGAAACACAGCAAACAGCTTCGCAGACTCTCCATTCGTGGATGAGATCATGCTCATGGAAATGCCAAAGAAGTTCAATTTCCCGAACATGAAACTGTATGATGGGACAATGGATCCAGACGACCATATCACGCAGTACAAGCAACGCATGTTCACAGCTGTAATCTCAAGAGATCAAAGGGAGTCGTGCATGTTTAAAGGGTTCGGATCGAGTCTCAATAGACCAGCTCTCCAATGGTATACGAATTTACCGAACATGTTGATCAACTCGTTTGCGTAACTAACACGTTCGTCGAACAATTTACGAGCAGTAGAAAGCTAGAGAAGTTGTCTGATGACCTCTACACAGTTACCCAACAAAGAGGAGAGTGACTTCGAGAATATGTAAGTAGGTTCAACGAGGAAAAGGTATCAATCCGTAACTATAACCCTACTACTGTGATTTTTTGCTTTTAGGAAAGGGCTACAACACAATTCAGACCTCTACAAGGAGTTGACCAAATATCCTTGTCGCACAATAGAAGACGTGCTAGCTAAGGCTTGGCCCAGATTAAATGAGAGGAAGATGAAGCGAACTATCAACCTCTGACTCAACCACAGAGGGATTATAAGCGCGACCAGCGAGTCGAATGTAGATCAGATGATCAACGGAATGTCAGTGATCTGGGGAGGATGGACGAGAGAAGACGACCATACGATAGACCACCTCGAGTCGACAACAGACAAGTCGAAGGCAGACAGAGGACACAAGTACCCAAGTACACCTTAAGTATTGAACTATTAGAGGGGGTGAACATCCTTAGAGGCATGGGAAGTTCGATACAGTGGCCCTTGAAGATGACCTCCCCCTCAGAGTACCGAGATTCGAACAGATGGTGTGAGTTCCATAGCGATAACGAGCATCGAACAGATGAATTCATCGTGCTGAAACTTGAAATGGTCGAACTACTAAAATAGGGACAACTCAAAGAATTGCTAACTGACAAAGGGAAGGCTACATTTGCGCAATGAGACGAATGACTGAAGGATAAGGTAAAGAACTCTCCACCAGCACCTCCTCGTCCCGAGCGAACTGTCAACTTCATATTGGGTGGCTCCGAAGTGAGTGGAATTTTACACTCTTCCACTAGGAAACACACTCGACATGTATCAGACACGGAGGTGAGACCTTTCCATAAAAACGATCCTTTGGTCGATATGGTAATTTTGTTTAATGCAACTGATAGCTCCAATTTATTCTCACCTCACCATGACGCACTTGTCATTTCACTATATATCGCTAACTGTTTGATCAAACATTGTCTAGTCGACAACGGTAGTTCAACTAATATTCTCTTATTACGTGATTCGAGAGAAATGTAGATCGATGAATCGGGGATTACTTGATGTTTAACCACTCTGATAGGTTTTAGTGGAGAAGCGAAAAGCAGGATAGGCGAAATTGTACTACCGGTGTACGGGGAGGGTGTGAATGTGCAAACCACGTTCTTGGTGCTCGATTGTCCTTCGACTTACAATGTGATAGTGAGTAGACCATGGATTCATGTGCTACGAGTGGTTCCATCGACCCTCCACCAAACAATACGATTTCCCACAAAGTGGGGTGTTCGAGAAATCAAAAGAGAACAAAAGACGTCCAGAGAATGCTATCAAACGAGTCTCAAAGAGAAAAAGCATGTGTTATAGCAATTACAGAAGCTCGGAACAAAGCTCGACCCTAACAAGCCTCAAGTAGAAAAACTTGATGAGATCTATATAAATCCAGACATTCCAGAACACAAGGTCCAAATAGGGTCTAGGCTCGAACCTGTAATCAGAAGAAAGTTGGTCGAATTCCTTAAGCAACATCACGATTCATTTGCATGGTCGTATGCCAACATGGTTGGAATTGACCCCGAGGTCATGGTTTATCGACTCCAAGTCGACCCAGAACATCGACCGGTGAAACAAAAGAGAAGGAAGTTCACCCTTGAGAAAAACAAGGTAATTAACGATGAAATCTGGAATCTGATCGACATAGGGTCAGTGAGGGAGGTCAATTATCTTGACTGGCTAGCCAATGTGATCATAGTGAAGAAGAAAAATGGGAAGTGGAGAGTCTACATCGACTTTATCGAAATAAGGCATGCCCTAAGGACTCATTCCCTCTCCCCCACATAGACATGCTGGTTGATGCTACAGTGGGACACGAGTTACTAAGCTTCATGGATGCCTTTTCAGGTTACAATCAAATCCTTATGCACCTAGACGATCAAGAAAAAACGACGTTTATAATCGAGCGAGGTATATTCTACTACAAGGTAATACCATTCGGCCTTAAAAATGCAGGTGCGACCTATCAGTGGTTGGTGAACAAGATGTTCGCGGAGATGTTGGGAGACAAGATGGAGGTATACATCAATGATTAGTCAAATCGCTCATGGCAGATCAACACCTCGAACATTTGAGGCAATCATTAAGGTACTTGACAGGTATCATATGAAACTTAACCCTGCTAAATGTGATTTTGGTGTTTCATCAGGAAAGTTCCTAGGCTATCTAGTCACATAGAGAGGAATCGAAGCGAACCCACAGCAAATCTAATTGGTCATGGGGATCGAATGTCCCAAATGCATCAAGGACATACAAAAGCTGATAGGACGCATAGCAACCTTGGGCCAATTTATCTCTAAGTCCTTCGAGAGATGCCACGGTTTCTTCGAAACATTGAAAAAAAATAAAAAATTCGAATGGACAGAGGAATGCAAAAGTGCTTTACAAGAATTAAAAGTATACCTCACCATACCATTATTGCTTTCGAAACCAATCGATGGGGAGGAACTCTACATGTAATTAGCCGTATCACAGACGGCAGTCAGCGCGGTGCTCGTACGAGAGGATGAAGGTAAACAACTTCTCGTCTACTATGTGAGCAGGTCACTACTCGATGCAGAAACTCGATACAACTAACTTGAGAAACTAGCACTCGCTTTTATCACGATAGCCAGGAAGCTACAACCTTATTTCTAATGTCACCTGATAGTCGTTCTCACGACATATCCGTTGAAAAACATTCTCCACAAACTAGAGTTGTCAGTTCGATTAACCAAATGGGCAGTAGAATTAAGCGAGCACAACATCTCGTATCGACCAAGAACCGCAATAAAGGCACAGGTACTGGCTGATTTTGTATATGACTTTTCTCCTAACTTGTTAGAATAGGTCGAAAAGGAAACGATGCACACGGTTAACAATGAATCCCCGGGATCATAGGAACTAATGGTCAATAGATCAAGCAACATTAGGGGGAACGGAATTGGAATCATCCTCCGATCTCAAGAGGGGGTCGTAGTCGAGCAAGCAATAAGCTGCAGGTTCAAAGCAACCAATAACGAAGTTGAATACAAGGCCCTTATCGTAGGACTTGTACTAGCCAGGAGCCTAGCCATTAAGCGAATCAAGGTGAGTAGCGATTCACAATTAATTGTGCAATAAATACAAGGATCATACAAAGTCAGGGATCCAAAAATGACTACCTACCTCGACCTCGTACGAGAAGTCAAGTCTAGTTTCAAGGAATTCGAAATCAACCAAATTCCTCGAGTAGAAAATGCACAAGCGAACTCCCTAGCAAATCTTGGCTCGACGATGCAAGCAAAAGCGAGCAGGATGATCCTGATCGTATATTTGCAATGGCCAGCGGTATGGAAGAACATAACGCAAATGGAAGTAACATCTATCGACTCAAGCCCAAACTAGACCACCCAAATAGTCGAAAATCTAGAGCATGATAAACTCTCGACGAACAAAAACGAAGCCAGAAGAGTTCAAGCTAAAGCTGTTAAATTCAGCATAATACAAGGTAAATTATACAAACGATCTTTCACAGGACCATATATGTTGTACGTAAATGCTTCGGAGACCAAGTCGATATTAGACGATTTGCACGCTAGGAAATGCAGAAACCACTCTGGGTCAAGAAGCTTGGCACATCAAGCAATTACAGCAGGGTATTACTGGCTAACCATGAGATTTGATGAGTTTGAACTTGTGAGAAAATGCGACAAATGTCAACGACATGCATAAAGATCACATTGACATCCGGAGAAGCTCAACGTGATATTATCCCCATGGCCATTCATGAAATGGGGGATGGATATCATGGGAAAACTTCCACCTTCGACCAAAGGCGGTAAAGTCTATGTTCTAGCGATGACAAACTACTTCACGAAATGGGTCGAAGCAGAATCGTAAAAAAGCATCAAAGATACCCAAGTAAAAAAAATTCTTTGGAAAAATATCATATGCAGTTATGGGGTGCCAAAAGAGATCATGACCAATAATGGCTCCCAGTTTATTTCATTCGATTTCTAAAGTTTCTACGAGGAATGAGGGATCAAGATCTATTTTTCCACCCCTCAATACCCGCAATCGAACGGCCAAACTGAATCAACGAACAAAACGATCATAGGTACCTTAAAAAATAAGCTCAAAGCTGCTAAAGGATTCTGGGTAGATAAATTACCGGAAGTACTCTGGTCATATCACACAACAGCTTGAACCTTCACAGGGGCAACACCCTTTTCACTCGCTTTCGGAGTAGAGGCGGTGATACCATTCTAGCAAACAATAAACACGGCAAGAGTCGAACATTTAGATGAAGATCAAAATAACTATTTACTACATCTAGAACTCGATTTGCTCGATGAAAAGAGGGACAAGGCCTTACTCATGTTAACGGAATACCAGCAAAGAGTAGCTCGACATTACAACAAAGATGTTCGAACTTAAGTGTTTACAGAAAGTGATTGGGTTCTACGAAGGGTATTCTAAAATACAAAGGAACCTGGCACATGGAAGTTTGGCTCGACTTGGGAAGGTCCTTATCAAATAACAAAGTCACTCGGTCGAGGGGCTTACAAAATTCGAACGCAAAATGGACGATATATAAATAACGATTGGAACACAATACACCTTAAAAGGTACTATTTCTAAATTCTCCTATTTATATGCTCGATTTGTTTCACTCGAATTCAAACTAACAATCATTTACAAGAGCAATGATGATACCTGAGCGCAAATAAGTGCGATCTGAGCTCAACAAAATTGTAACGAAATCCTCATTTAAGTTGTTGATTACAAAAGCTCAAGTGACTTGTAGACAACAATGTTGGAAATTTTAATCTACATATGTTTCAGATCGATTCAACACATCTATCGTGCATTCAACGATCACTCAATTAGATGTCCTAAGTACAAGCCCTCTCGACCAAAGTCAAGCACACCTGCATTAGGAGAAAGATGGATAACTCACCAACAAATGATCGAACCAACAAAGCTCTATGTCGAGCAAAAGAATTATCAAAATTCCTGTAAAAAGCTCTATGTCGAGCTACTGCTATTATCAAAACTCCTGTAAAAAAGCTCTATGTCGAGCTAATGCTATTTTCAAATCCTTTAAATCAATTACTGACTTAGGATTATCCAATTATCGATCGATTTTGTTGGATTATCTTATTATTTGATTTGCATAAATTCATTCGAATAGAATTACTATATTGAGATTGTTTGACTATTTATTCCAGTTTACCTGTTATTTGAAATTGTTCGATTATTTTCAATGGTCGTAGTATCAAAATTGCGACTATCGAAGCTCTAAGTCGAACAATCACTAGAAATAAATCGAGCAAGTGTTAGAAAGTTACTCAAACATCGAGCAGAATCAATCGTCGAACCATTGCCATTACGTTGCGAAAAAATTAAAACAAAGATGTTTAGGGATCATAAAGAAAAAATATATTACAATAAATCAAAGGGGCAATATAATGTCCACCCCATCGACCAAAATATACTTAGTAAAAAATATAAAATTATCAGACTATGGGAGATTTAGGGGGATCAACATCGATATCATCCTTGTTGACTTGTCTTGCGGCATCAGACTTCTCTTTAGGCTCGACATCCTCTGCTTCATCTTCGAGCTCCCTCAACTCCTTCCATTGCTCCCAAATCTTGATGTCTTTGGCAGCATCCCAAGTGTTAGTCTCACCCAAGAGGTATTGTTGCATCAACCTGACCCTGGTTTGGATAACAACCTCATCAGCAACCTTGCCAAGCCTCTCTATTGCATATGCGAGCATCTTATCAATCTGAGAAACTTTCTCCTCGATCGACTTAAGAGAAGCTCTTAATTGAGCATTCTCCTCCTCAGCTTTTGCAAGCTTGTCGCTCGCTTCCTTCAAAGCTTTTTCTGCCCCGGATTTGGTCTCTTTGACCTCCTTCTTCAGCTTCGAGTTTGACGACAACAGAGAGGCAACCTTCTTGGAAAGATTTTTTACATCTTTCCTCAAGAAAATCTGAGACTGAAGAGCCTGCAAAGAGAAGAACAAAGTTAGTTCGACATTAGAAACAAACGATAAACTTAAATACGACTAAGTACCGGAAAGCGCTTGTCAAACCCCAGTCGACAACTCGAGAGGATCCCATTTTTGTGAGGTGAGTTTCATCTTCAGGAAAAAAGAGCTAATTGACTTCTTTCAGCATCAGACTAAGATCAGAGTAAAGGCAAGTATCCATCAGAAACTTGGCCACAACATCATCAGAGACCTCTTCTCGACGAGCACGCTTCTTTGACTTCTCAACAGCCGGAATGAGTGGTTCAGGCAAGTCGATGACCTCAATAAGGACAACCGATAGAGTGGAAGACGTAGTCGCATCTCTTTTTCCTTTCCTCTTCTCGAGCCTCTCCATCTGCCTCTTCAAAGCTTCTTCGGAAGAGAGCTTCACATTCGACATCATCGCTACAGCGAAAGCTTGCTCAGCGTCCGTAACGAGTTAGAGAAATCGAGTACCATACAGGATCTCAAACTCATGCCTTATCCAAGTGTCCTTAACCAAATCTTCAACACGAGGATAGGGGTTACCTGATCGAGCAAAAGTTGTGTGATTCCACAAAGAGATTTTTCTCAAACTACCATCCTTGAGCAATTTTCTCCAACTTCTCTCCTCTGGATTGATTGCTAGAATCCTATGGGCTTTCACAAGATCATCCACTCCCTGAATCGATTTCGATTTCCCGTTAAGTCCTACTAAAAAGAAAGAAAAAAGATTATGCCATATTACAATGCAAACATATAAAAATAGTGGAATACCCACCAACATTGTTCCAGGTCAATCTAACACCCTCAACCAGATCCCCCTGGGCGAAGAAATACTTTGGTTTCCAATCTGGATCTTGTGACATAAGGTCAGTAATTAGATGACCTCGTTTATGTTTGGTTACAATCATATACCTCCCACAGTCAGTGTCATGTTCCTTCAATTGGTACGTATATAAGAGATTCTCGAAAGAGAAGTTCAAATTTCTCCTCTTAATCAAAACCTCGAGCGCTAGCAATATCCTCCATCCATTTAGCATCAACTAGCTCGGAGCAATATCAAAAAAGTTGAGCAGCTGTCGAGCTAGCGACGGAATTGGAAACCTAAGACCTATCTTAAAGGCTCGTAATCTCACCGAATCTGGAATCCCCAGTTTGAATTTTAAATTCTTTACATCCTGATACGTCATCCTCAAGGCATGATTTTCCATTAGAAAATGCCCTGCTTTGCTCTCAAAGGTCATTGCTGGCTCCATATTTAGCTAGCCAGATGTCGCCAAACAACCTACTACCGTAGTACTCAGTAAGTTAACACTTACCTCACCCACACCCACATCAGTAGGGGGACCAGCAATAGATACCTCATCATGGTCACTCGACCCAGAAGTCGTATCAGACTGATCAAGGTCGACCTCGCTCGAATCGCCTTTGTAGTCATTGATCATCTTCTCCAATGATAGGTTTGAGGAGTCATCGCTTTGATTCGACATAGCTCCAAACGCTGTCGAAAAAAACGAAATCCAACTTTAGCGAGAAGAGATCGAGCTACTTAAACAGGTGATCACAACTACATAAACTATCTACTCAACCATGGCCATCTTGAGAAATGATCGATCGACTATTTAAAAAAGTTTATCCGATATACCTAAATCGAAGACCTAGTGAAATAAACGAGGCATGGCAATCGAATTGAAAAATCTAAATCTTAAAAGGTCGACATCATCATCCAAGGCTTTATTTCTTACTCAAGAATCTCACAAACAAGTTTTTTAAACTAAAAGTTACAAAATACATATCAAAATACAAGAAAAATTCGAAAAAAGTTTGAAGCTTGAAACAAAAAACAAGCAAAAACAAAACAAATCTTCTGGGAAGTTAAACAAACACAATCAAGTGAAATCGAAAACAAAAAACAAAAGTAAAGCGCTTATCCTCTTGAAGACGATATTTGCATGAGAAGTTGTTTTTCTCCTTTGAAGCTCCTTTCTACCAAGAAAGACCTAAACAACTAACCATTACAAATAAAGAGAGTTTTGCAATGGAATCAAGACAATACAAATCTAAAACCTTATATACAATATAAAGAAATTAAATATTTAATATACAAAATTATCATTAAAATATATATATAGTTTCATACTTCCAAGATTCTATCATAAATCATAATTCATACAGAATGTCTGAAATTTAAAACCAAAATGAATTCCTTGCTGGTTCAAATACAAAAGATACATTTCCATCTTGATTCGAACAACAATTTTCTCAAGAAAATGTGCTTGCATAGTTTTCAAGGTAGTTATGAATATGTCATGCGTATGTTGCTTGATCTCTTCCAATTGATCCATGAATTGAGTAGTTTGAATTTAGCCAACTTGATGGATATTGCTAATCTGCATGCATATGTATTGCTTATGACATTTGTGGAGAAGGATAATCAAATATATTGCAGCCACAATAACTAGCATAATATGATACATAAGAACTTGACCTTGTTCGCGAATCACCCAAAGAACTATTTTGTGTTTATACTCATTGAGGGGAGAGTCATACTAAAAGAATCTTCATAAATTTGACTCGTTCCTCCTTGTTGTCTACCACGATTTTGATCAAAATTACCTACATGAGCATCCCAACCTACCGCACTAGCATTCCAACCTATTGCACCAGCATCTCAACCTTCGACACGAACATCCTAACTTGTTGCATCAGCATTCCAACCTCTTACACCAGAATCCCAACTTCTTGCCTCATCCCTACCATCCCTATCATCTCTATCATCTTTTCCTCCACTATTTCCATCGGGGGTATGTTGGTCATCGGAAGAGCTGGTAACGATAACTCCACGATCTACACCAACTTCTTCTCTAATCACTTGTTCAACATTTATTCCCATGTCTTAAGCATGAGAAGCAATATGTGGATCAAGATTTCCTTCAACATCATCCAAGGAGGCAGTTCTAACCCAATCAAAAATAAGATTCTCCTTATCGTCCCCTGCTTCAGCAACTACTTGAAGTAGATCCAAAAAATTAGTTTCATTTACTTTATTTTTTTCAGCGACCATATCCCTAAGTTTCAACATCATATTGTAATAACAATAAACAAGTTGTTCAAGCTTGAAATGAGAAAAATGGTTCTTTTGTTTTGTGTGGATTAAAGCAAACGTGGACCAATTTCTTTCACTGGCAAAAGATGATGTGATGTTTGTGACAGTATGCGAGCTGTTATTGCACGCAATGATGGAGCATAATTTCCATACACTATCCACCAATCAGTTGCAATATAAATTATTAAATATTATAACTTTATAAGTATGAATATTATTTCATTGATATTATTATTTATTATTAATACGTAAATTTTTGTAATAAAAGTTATATACTTTGTTGCATTTTACTTCTAGCTGCAATGGTTGCTCATTCACCAAAACTTTTCCTTCCATCCGTAAAGTATATGAGCTATATTCATGAGATCAACTGTTGAGATTTATGCCCTAAAGCTTGTAATTTGTAAATGTTATAAATCCATTAATAAAAGAAGTAGTATTTTCATTCAATAAATATGACTCATACGTGTATATCATATGTGCTAAACATCCAATATTGCTAGATATAATCTCAAATTGAGTATATGAATGTCATATACAAAGGAATTCGGATTGAGACGTACAATCTAAAGAGTCCATAGAAAGCAAATAAAGCTAGGAATTTTATTTGTGGTTAATCTACAGTTGCAGTCTATTCCGTAATGTTCGGTGGTCTTATCCTAGACTACTCATATGGTGATATGAGAATGGAGGCACCTTATATGATATGATCATATAGGACTGGGCCACGATCTATATGAATCTATCACCAAGATCCGTTAGTTGAAAAGATTCATATATATCGACAAATGATAGATGTATATTGGTGATCTAAATCCTGAGTGTTTTACTGACTCTTTCAAGTTAGATCATGTTTCTTGACATACCATGAGTGTGATCGGAGTAGCATTCCCGATCAATGACTCCATATCTTGGAATCACAGTTTGACTTGTGGCTAGGAAGGTATGCACACAATAGAGGAATCCACTCCTTCTTGCGAGAAGTAGAGAAGTAGTTCCCTTAAAGGTTGATTCGAGACTTGAACGATTAAGAGCGCTCTCCTTCTTCCGTAAAGGAAGAAAGGATATAATTGTTCATTATAGAATCAATGATACTTAAAGAAAAAGATATAATTAGAGAGGTATAACTGACTTTATGACCTAACTCTAATTATGAACTACTTGTGGAGGATCATACCATTTGAAATAACTATATTAATAGACACTGATACTTTGGTTGTGTAAAATATCTACAATTACGAGAGTGCAACCTCGAGTTTTTAATTGAATAACTCCAAGGTTAATAATCGTGAAATATTAATTAAAGAATTTAATTAATTTTTCTAAGTATTATTGGAGTTCAAAACTGTGGGTTCATTAGATCCCCTTGCTAGCCCTTTACGATTATTAGTAACAAGGCTCACGGTGAATTGGATGGTTTAATTAATTATGTTACGAAAGTAACTTGGATATATTATGGGAATTAATTAAATGATATGATTATTTAATTGGCATATTAATAATTAAGAATTATTAATTGTCAATTGGAGGTTACAGGTTCGAACCTTAACGAAAGCAAATGAATAAAATAATAGAGATAATTTTATTTATTTTAAAGAGGTCAAAGGTTCAAGTCCTAATGGTGACCAAATTAAAAAGAATTTATAATTCTATTTTGACTTGGTTAACTAAACTCTAGGATCCTGGTATATAAGACATACTTATTAGAAAACAAACTAACCTAACCCTAATAGAGAGAGAGAGAGAGAGAGAGAGAGAGAGAGAGAGAGAGAGAGGAGAAGAAGAAAAAGAAAAGATTTTTTTTTTCTTTGGCTCAAGACTTGGTCGAACCCTAGCAAGAGGATACGTTGTTGTCTTCTCCATCTCGGTAGCCTCCATTCAAGAACTCCCGGAATCCGTGACATGCCCACACATAGTTGCTAGATCGCGGGTCATAGCTCGGAAGGCTTAATGGTGAAGGATTGAAAAGAAACAAAGGAGAGATCTTCAAAGGTATAAAAACAAATCCCTCATTATATTCGTGTATACCGAAAAAGGTCCAAGATAATTTTTTAAAAACCTTTCTTTTTTCCACTACGCGACTTACAACCAATATGTAAATAATATATATTAATGTGACACAATACTCCCATGCAAAGAATTTATAATCTTGGAATTATAAAATTGGTTGTAAATTGTAACTTTTTACCTCATTTCCAAAATTAGCAATTCGGAGCTTCATGGTCTAATTGCGCATATACAATATGTACAGCTTTTAGGAAATCTGAATTATCCTCAATGTTGTCTCTATATTGGTACTTTGAGTTCAAATGGTAAGCTAGAAGAAAAAAAAAAAAGAATAATTTTAGTATAAATACTATACTAAATTTTAATTATTAATGACAAACAATCCAAAATAAAATTTACCTCATGTAGTGGGTGATTAAGCATTTTATCCCACTGGTCTTGTATAATGTTTAGAATCCATTTACTCACTCTTTGTTGTTTTACTGCATCTTTCATCACACATTTGGTTCTTTATTCAATTTTACTTCAAATCTTCAATAATTCTACTATTGACTATTATGTTTGAAATTTTTATAAATTCGTTAATGCTTCTTCAAAAATAATTTTCAATCTAAATTATTTTAACAATAATTTAATCGTTTAGGATTAAAAAAATTATTTTAATAATATGTAAAATATCCATAGACTTTCGGGGTGAAATTCATAGTATTTCGAGAACATCAGAATATTTCAAGAATATTGGAAAATTTTTATAGATATTTTGAAATCAATCGAATATTATATAGGATATTGTATATTTACCTATTTTAATATCGATCCCTCTAAAATAAGAATATATCTTTCGATATTCAGTTACTTGGAATTCGACTCCAAGCGCTTTTGTGGTGAAGAAGTGAAGTCATCACATATCACTACATATGCTTAGGTAGATAGACATGTGGACACCGAAACTCCTTTGTACTTTGAACTTGCAAGTGAATCACTTGTAGTAGTTGGTGTTGGTGGGTCGGTCAATTCGACAATATAAGTCAAATACGGATCTGATATGCAAAGACGCTGTTTGTTTCACAGATAAAATAGAATATTTTCACGACAAATTCATCAGATGAACAAAACTCTCAAAATTGTTCCACCAAACACTAAAAAGCGCAAAAACCTCCAACTCTCTAGACCTCACTAAACCACTGAAAATATCTCTTCCGTAATCTTCATTCGAATCAATTCTCTTTTCTAGCTTTTTCACTTTCAGAATCTCCCTTTCTGTTTTGTAAATCAAAGACAATTATAACAAATGCTTACTTTAAATCTCGTACCATCTTCTCCTGTCACTTTCTCCAAATCTACCTCCATTAATGCTTCTTCATTTGTCAATCCAAATCTTCACCAGAGAAACCTAAAAAACCCTTGTGCGGTTCTCAACAAACCCATCTCTTGTGGCTCCAAAATCTCAGATTTTAGCAGATTCCATGGACACCCATTTGCTCAGATCCGAGATTCGAGCACCGAGACAAGCAATATATGGGAATACTCTTCTGGGGTTTCTTCAAAGACCAGATCTTTGGTCACCAGAGCAGCAGCTGAGTCGAACCCAGAAGGAGAAACAGCTGAAGTTTCGAAGCCCAACAAGACTCTCAAGCTTGTAGTTGTATTTGGTCTCTGGTACTTTCAAAACATAGTCTTCAATATCTACAATAAGAAGGTGTTGAATATCTTCCCATTCCCTTGGCTTTTAGCATCCTTTCAATTATTTGCTGGTTCTGTTTGGATGTTTGTTTTGTGGTCTTTGAAGTTGCAACCACGTCCAAAGATTACGAAGCCTTTCATTGTTGCTCTTCTGGGACCTGCCTTGTTTCACACAATAGGTCACATATCAGCTTGTGTGTCCTTCTCCAAGGTTGCTGTGTCTTTCACTCATGTTATCAAATCAGCAGAGCCTGTTTTCTCCGTTGTTTTCTCGTCGTTTCTCGGAGATACGTACCCTTTAAAGGTCTGGCTCTCAATTCTTCCCATTGTCTTCGGTTGTTCTCTTGCTGCAGTCACTGAAGTTTCTTTCAATTTTGGAGGCTTGTGGTGTGCTATGATTAGTAATGTTGGCTTTGTGTTAAGGAACATTTATTCAAAGAAAAGTTTGCAGAGTTTCAAGGAAGTGAGTGGATTGAATATGTATGGTTGGATCAGTATAATCTCATTGTTTTATCTGTTCCCGGTTGCGGTTTTTGTTGAAGGGCCTCAATGGGTTCAAGGTTATCACAAAGCTATTGAAGCTATTGGAAAACCAACCACATTTTATATATGGGTGTTGCTATCTGGGATATTTTATCATCTGTATAACCAGTCATCTTACCAGGCACTTGATGATATTAGCCCCTTGACTTTCTCAGTTGGAAATACAATGAAGAGGGTGGTGGTGATTGTGGCTACTGTTTTGGTGTTTAGGAATCCAGTTAGGCCATTGAATGCACTTGGATCTGCCATTGCAATTTTTGGAACTTTCTTGTACTCGCAAGTTACGGCTAAGAAGAAAATTGGAGATGAAAAGAAGAGTTAAAGATTCAGTTGGTTTTGATTTGATCACTTTTCATCTCTGTTCAACTTTTGTTTCACATTTATAAAATCTCATTAACTTTTTTGGTTTTTCTCTTACATTTGTTCTCTGTTTCTATGATTATGTGTCACTGTTTCTTGCCTCTTGTGTTAATGGTTAATTGGAAATTTTTGCACCTGGTCCTTGAACTAGCATAGAAAAATATATTTTTCTACTTTGTCAATGATGAGTAGTTCTTGAGTGCTACATCTGAAGTGGGTTTATAAAGATCATATGGTTTTGTGAATGAAAAACCTGGATTAGAGCAATTTATTTGACATATTCTAGACATTAGATCATTTTATTTGATATATTTTAAATTCTAACTTTTAATATGCATGCACCTGTGATTTTCTATTGTGTAACCGAAGAGGGATTTCAGTATGGGCTGTGGTATACCTGTTAGAAAGTTTCACACATTAAAACATTGATATCCAATCTTGTTAATTGACATTCGTATATATGATCATCAAACACTTACTTGAAATCGATGAAGATGCCATGATCCTGGAGGAAAAAGATGAACAGCCGCAGTACAGGCTGTTGAAGATGGTGTGTAGAATATTGATGTATAGGATAGTGATCCTCTTGCACTCACGTTTATCACTTTCTCGTCAGTTAACACCATTTTCTACTGCTGATTCAGTGTTTGTTCACCTTTCTCATCCAATAATATGGCTTCATTATCAATTCAAAGTAAGTATTTGATAACCTTAGGTATACATGTCAATGAGCACAGATTTTGGTGTTTTGTTGTGTGAAATTTTCTGTTCACACCTCTTGCTAAGTTAAATTTGTTAGGATAGTTTTATATTTGGGTTAAATACACAATGCTGCGATGCCTATTTTTTCAGCTTTTCAATTAGTTTTGTATGAATTTCCTAATAATTTTATTTAGTTTACTGGAGAAAGTAGTTTGATGTGGAAGCCTTTTGCAAGAAGGTCCTTGATACAGATTCAGATCTATAACATGTTGAAATTTTTGTCTCTGATTTTCTTTTTCATTCTTTAATGCAGAAATTAGTTTTTAAAATTACAGTTAATATCAACTTTCTAGTTCCTACTCAATTTGTCAATCATTTGAGTGATAGCTTTGTGATTGTTGAAGGGCATGCCTTGGCTCAATATATAGTTAGGAATTAGGATGGCATGACACTTTTTGTAGGAATCTACAGAAACCAAAATGTGGTAGAGCTCTGTAAAAGCAATAGGACGACTAGGAGGATTGATGTCAGGTCATTTTTGAAACTAAAGATGCTGAACTACTGTCGGAATGTGTATTAAGTGTCTGAGAGAAATTAAATGTCGGAAAAAACAGTGTAAGATTCTATTGTTTCAGTCAGTAATATAGTAGAGGAGTTCCGTAGTAATCATTTAGTACTTGTTACATAGAAAAAAAAAGAGAGAAGGGGATAGAGTTTTGTAACTTAGCTTGATTAATTATGCAATCTGGTGTGACCGAGTAGCAATGAGCTTCTCTTTCAAAGGGAAAAAAAAATGAAGTTGCCATACATTAGCCAAACTTTGTCTTGTCCATTGAATGGAATACAGTTTGTTGGTTTGTTATTCCGTGGTTTAAATTTTGGAATTCTATTCTCGGGGTTTTCTCTATTTTGGGTGTAGGACATGGCAACTCTAGAGAGTGAAGATGTGAGGACATGGCTTTACATGTGTATTGTGGTGAAATTATTATATTAGACATACTAATGCTTATATGTATGTCTAATTTATTATATTAGACATACCGCATCAAGAAAAAAAACGATGTTAGACATACTAGACTAAGATTTTAATTTGTTTTACTTGAGGAAGAAACTTTGACTAACAAGTATGTGAAAGTTACAGAGCAAATTTGTATCGGCAAATGAAGGAGATTAGTTTGTAGAGATTCTTGGTTGCAAACACAATGACAAGGGTGATTGTCGCAGGGGACATTTTTCATTTTTCATTTCTATTTTTCAACAAGGAAAACACCGACCAATAACGAAAAATATTATCTTCACGGGTTTCTTCTAGAAATCCAGCTAGGCATTATATGTGTTTGAACCTTGGTTTGCAATACTGCTTATCTTTTGGATTTGGCAGTGAAGGTATTGCGTATAAATAAATCATTGTCTGTAGAAGAGTCAAATAATTTTTTAGTTTATGACACTCTTGTGTCTTTATGATTCAGTGAAATTTACATATCTGCTTGAAATTTTCAAATAGATAGACTAAAAAAATATAGTAAATGGAGATGGGTAGAAGAGTGCAAACAATTTTTTTGGATTCAAACGCTGAAAATCCACTTCTCTGCTATCTACTTGTGTTTATTTGTTATGTTACGTTGCTGGTAGCTTTATTGCATATATACATTACCATTTAGTCATTTATATGTAGCAGAGATGTAAGGAAGTAAAGAAATTTGAATGGACATTAGTTGCATTTATATATTATCATGTTGAGTGCACATTTTGAGTTTGTGGAATATCTATGTTCAGTGATGGACCTTAAACTCTAAGATATTCATCATATATATTACCATTTAGTCATTTATATTTTGCAGAGATTAAGTAAAGAAATTTGAATGGACATTATGGTTGATCATCCTGGAAGTAACATATCTGTTTATGAAGTTTGTATGTTTCAAAATTTGAAATTCTATAGGCGCAATGCAAGTGAGTGAAAATTATGATAAGATGTTAAGAATTTAATACAAATTTTGTATCATGTTGGGTGCACTGTGCATAGTATTTGCAGTTTCGCTTACTTTTATCATGTTTTGAGTGCATAGTAATTGCAGTTAGACCTGACACGGTTCCGGTTCCGGTTCCGGTTCCGGTTCGGAACCGGTGGTTCCGGTTCCGTGATTTGATGGAACCGGAACCGCTATATGCCGGTTCCGGTTCCGGTTCCGGTTCCATTGGAATCGGCGGTTTTGAACCTTTTTTTTTTTTTTTTTAAATTAAACAAACAAAAAAAAAAAAAAAACTTCTAAGTTCTAACTTGACAACTTGTAACTTATAAGTTGTAGATTGTAATTGAATAAAATAAAATATATAAATGACAAATTACAAAATTAAATTAAATTCATTGGGTTATTATTTTAATAAAATAAACCAATGACAAATTACAAAATTAAATTAAAATAAAACTAAACAAAATGACAAATTCGGAGTGAGCTCGAAGGCCCATAAGACCAGCCTGCCTGAAACGAAAGAAAAACAGTAACAATCTAATCAGTGAAACCACATTCTATACTGGTATAATATTTCGCCAAAATATTTAAGTAGTAGTATCAGGATTATATCTATTAAGTTTTATGGGTTATGGATGCTTGAACCATGGTTGCAAAAGAAAAACAATAACAACCTAGCCGCTGAAACCACATTCAATACTAGTATAATATTTCAAACAAAAACATTAAGTAGTATAAAGATTTATTTTAAAACGTGTCCATTTACACGAGGCCTGACTTTAAAGTAATTCTCCGGACCAAGACGGGCACGGCTGTGGTGTCGGATCGAGAGGAAAAGGTTTCTTACTAGGTTTAAAGGAGGTTCAAAATGGACATGACACTTAAAAACACTTTCTTTTTTATGAAAAAGGGGTTTTTGGGGCCGGAAAATTGCCCACAAGCCCTTCGGACTTGCTCCCATTGGATTCCTTGCATCATTCTATGCGATTTCAAAAACAAATTCACCGAATTCGGACATCCGAGCACAAAGTTATAGCCTTTCAAAGTTTAAGGCATATATAAAAATATTTTTACCGGTATTTTTTTGAGGCAAATTTTTTCTATTCTCTCGTTGTCAACGGCAATTTTTCTAAGATTTTGACACTTTGTGTTCTCTTTTCCGTTCAATACTCATTGTTTACCAAAGCTGAATACTGTCTTCAAAACAATTACAAAATGAAATAAATATTAAAAACCTTGGAAACTTGGAGACTTGGAGATTGAGAGACTTGAGAGTGTTGGAGAGAAATTAGAATTAGAGAATTGAGAGAATTGAGAAGAAATTGGTGTGAGGAAAAATGAAGAGGGGGGGGGGGGGGGTGGGGGTGGTATTTATAGGAAAAAAAAAAAAAAAAAATTGCGCGAACCGGCGGTTCGAACCGCCGGGTTCCTCAAACCTTAGAACCGGAACCGGAACCAGCCTCCTTCGGTTTCGATTTCGGTTCCAATTTTTTCGGTTCCAGTTTTTTCGGTTCCATGGTTCGAACCGGAACCGTGCCAGGTCTAATTGCAGTTATGCTTACATTAGCTGCAAGTGCAACAATTCTCTTATGTGTTCCAGGTTCAAATTGGTTTTGATGATTTACTCATCCATTTTAATGATTGAAAATGATGAAATTGTTTAGTTTGTGTCTTTTTGATTAGTTTATGACGCATCACTTTTATTAGGGGTGGGCAAAAAACCAATAAACCAAACCAATGTTATATATACTTTCTTTCCTGAAATCACAAACACGCCCTCACAGCCTTACACACATTTTTCTTACCTCGTCTAGATCTAGGAATATCCTCCCATACATCCAAACCACCCTACAGTATTGCCTAACCAATTTCCTCACCAAATCACTTTCCACATCTCTCTTTCCACCTCTATTTCACTCAAACCACAAAACCTACTCAAGGAGCATGAATTTCAGTACATAGGAGGAGTAGAGGAGCTTGAAGACCAAGGAGATTTCAGCATACCGATGGGTTTCCTCTTGTCTCTGGCTTCATTTATTTTCCTTTGTGTATTCATTATGAGTAACTAAACCCCTTTGTGGGAGTTGATGTAATCTGACATGGGTTGTGGGTAATCCATCATTTATTAGTATTTGATCTCTTAGTTTCATTTATGAATCTTAATGTATTTGGCATCTCTTTGGATTGAGTAGGTATCCTAACTCTCAATTAAAGTTGATATTGGATTAAACATCTCATTGGATTGAGTAAGCATACCAACTCTCAATCTAAGTTGAGATACCCACATTTGGTGATTAAAACTAGCTATTTTAAATGGAAGGGATGTGTTGTAAGTATACCAATCCAACATATCCCGGCTAAAGAGTGGAAGAGGTGGATTGTGAGCATACCAATCCAAGCCATCCCGACTACCCTAAATCTACCTAAGCTTAATTAGAAACCCTCTCTCCACTTAACCAAGCGTACTAATCGTTGATGTATAGTGAGAGTTGAGTGATTTCAATATCACACCTAAGGATAGATTTAGCCCTGGAAGATCAAATTGGTTCTCAAATTGATAAATGGATGGCCCATTATTTATGTTACAATTGCATTGACTCCCACGTTTCATCCTATACCTTTGCACACACATTTCTTGCTAACATAGTTGCATCCTAGTTTAGTTTAATTGATAATTGCATTTAGTTTATAATTACAAAAACCAATCATCTAATTTACTTTTAAAGCATTACTAGTATTAGTGTGATAGTTTAGTCATTGCTATCCTACGATCCTTGTGGACGACAGCTCACTTGCCATTGTACTTGCTTTTGAAATCATTGTGAGCACATTTGAGATTTTTTATAAATTCTTTTGACAAGCAATTTTAACACCAAAACGGCACTTGTTATGCTTCCATCTACTTGCGTTACTTTCTTCATATGGAGTACGAAGAGATCAGATTTAGGCTACTTCTGTAACTTCTTTTCCATGGTGGTTCAAATTCAAAATCTAGAGGGGGATCAGACATATTTTCTTATTGGCTTGTGAAATAGGGGGTGGCATCGGGATCGGGTTCGGAAATTATTCGAGGGGGATGAGAGTGTCGGGCTTCAGCATAGGCTTGGTGTTGTAAGAACTCGTGATAGGTAGTATCGTCATAATTGACATGATCCGTCATACAACCCTTACCTTTCTTCGAAATGGAACACCTTGGACCGTCTCCGCTTCCATTTGCTATTTAAAAAATTGAATTGTAAAAATCCTTGAAGAAAAAATGTGAAAAAATTGATGGAAATAAATTTGAAAATTTTGTTGGAAATGAATTTTAATTGAGTAAAAAACTAAAAATAAAGGTAATTGCAAATAAAATAAATTTTAATAACTTAGTAATTGAGAGAGAATTGAAAACTTGGAGAATTGAGACTTGAGAGAGAAATGAGAATTAGAGAGAATTGGGAGAAAATTGGAGTAGGGAAAATTGAAGAACCGGAACCGAACAAACGGTTCTGGTCCGGTTCTGAGGCCCATAGTTCCGGTTCGGTTCCACGGTTGGAACCGAACCAGCGTCACGTCTAGCCCCAATCGTTTTATTCATATCATTAGTAGGGTTTACTTTCAATCATCTTCTTCTAATCTTCTCCACTGCTCCACCCACCATTCCACAAAGAAAAAAAACGGTTGTGCTCATTACTACCTCTTTCTCAGTTTCTTACTTTCTCTCTGACTCTCTCAACTCTCAAGTCTCAAATATCAAACTCTTGGTTTTATTTAGGTAATTTTCTTTTTGTTTTTTGTTACTTTTAGTAATCTTTTTTAATCTATATTTCTATTTAATGTTCTTTATTCTCTGTTTATTTTGTCTTATTTATTGAATTATTGTTGAGTTTTTGTTAATTTGATTGTGTTTGTCACTTATATACTTATATTCGATCCATATCTTTATATTCTTTTCACTTATATTATTGTTTTTCACTTAGAAGAACCAGAACAAAGACATAATATCTCTACCATCAATTTTTCACTGGTTTAATAATCTTTACAATCTCGCAGAGAACTAAGGATACATAAATTGTTATCAATTCTTGTAGTGTTTTGGGTTAGCCCATTACATTACATATTAGGCCCAATCAATAAACCCAACTGAAGCCTGACCCGGAAGCCCATTCCAGAACCTTCTCAGCAGTTGTAACAAACTGATTTGGTGACAGCTGGTGACTCAATTCAATTCTGCTCGTTTCCTGATGCCATTAGCTGGATCACGTGGAGCAATCCATCGTGGCACACTCTGAATGGCCGAGTTAGATATTGAGGCTGAGTCAGACAATAAGGTGTATAAAAGAAACAAGATGATGAGAGAGAACGTTCAGATTCTTTTTCTTAGGGTTTCTAATTTTTTGCTCTGTCTCTCAAACGAAATAGCTCTCAGTATTTTTCTCTCTTCTTCCAATCTCTGTAACTTGGTGAATCCAAGGGATTTCTCTGTAATTCTTGTGAGATCGTGATGTATTAAGAGTGTTCTTAGTGCTTGATTGTTGAGAAGAGAGTTGTTGTGATCTGTGTGCTCACAGTGTTGTTTGACCGAGGGTTTGTAAAGGCAGATCTAATCTTGTAATGGTGGATCTGATCTTGTAATCGTTGATTAGGTGTTTGGTTGGTGATTTCGGGTTGTGTATGGGTTTCAGTCAGTGTGTTATTGATTGTAAGGATTTCATATAATGGAGAGAGTCTTGCTTGCAAGGCTCAACGTGGATGTAGGCTTGATTTAAGCCGAACCACGATAACTCTTGTGTGTTGCTTTCTTCTTTCTTTTCATCTCTGATGTATTTGCTTTCTGGTTCAGATCTCTTTACTGAACCTTTTATTAGTTTTAGAGATTGCTTGGAAAGATTAATATTGCCACAGATCCTGTCCGATTAACAGTTATTATTTTGTATGCTACAAATCTCGTTAACGATGGTAAAGAATTATTACTGCAGTTTTTATAAGTGAATCTTATAAGTGTTATAAGTGATAACTGCAGGTGTTTGAGGTTCTCTGTTTAGGTACAAGAACTCAACAGTGGTATTAGAGCCTAATCTGTACCAACGACGACCAAAGAGGTGGAGATTCCTCCAGAAGCAGAGGCTTCAAATCTTGAAGACTCGGCTGGAGAAGAGGCATTAGCAAAATGGTAACTCGTTCTAATTCTTGCAATTTTAATAATTCATTTCATCCTGTTATGAGCATGAAATTTGATATAGATAAATTCGATGGCTCTGGGGATTTTGACATTTGGAGAAGAAAGGTGAAAGCCCTTCTCTCCCAGCAGAAAATCCTCAAAGCCATTGAAAGACCAAAAAAATTGCCTGATTCATTAACTGTAGAACAGAAAGCTGACATGCTTGAAATGGCCGTAGGCACTATAATTTTAAATCTGTCTGATAATGTTCTTAGAGAAATTAATGATGAGAAAACTGCATGTGATGTTTGGAAGAAGCTTGAAAGCTTGTATCTTACAAAATCTTTGACAAATAAAATCTATCTTAAAGAAAGATTGTTTGGTTTTAAAATGGATGCTAGTAAAGACCTAGGTAAAAATCTGGATGATTTCAAGAAAATGACTATAGAATTAGCCAATGGTGGTCAAGGCTGCCATTAAATATGGTAGGTCTTCTTTATCTCTGGAAGAGTGTATCTCTGCCTTAAAATCTAAAGAACTTGAGTTAAAGATTGAAAAGAAAGATAATGGGGAAAACTTGTTTGTTAGAAGTAGGCAGCCTGTTAAAAACCACAACAATAACTCTAATAACAAGATTAAAAGCAGAACTAAGACACCTAATCATAGGTCTCAATCTAGAAACAGAAATGGTTCTAGGAAATGTTACTTCTGTGGTAAAAAGGGTCACATTAAAAAATATTGTTATGAGTTTAAGAAAAAGATGCAAGATAAAACCCAATCGGATGGTGATGCTGCTGAAGCGTCTAAATCCTATGAACCTAGTGAAGTCTTGGCTGTGAACACTGAGGATAGGAGTTCTGAATGGATCCTAGACTCAGGCTGCTCATTCCACATGTGTCCTAAAAAGGAAATGTTCACTGAGTTCCAAGAACTCAATAGTGGCAGTGTATTGATGGGTAATAATCAACAATGTAATGTGGAAGGTATAGGTTCTGTTGCTTTGAGAATGTATGATGGGATGGTTAGAGTCTTTAGTGATGTTAGATATGTGCCAAACCTTAAGAGAAATTTAATTTCTCTAGGTACCCTAGATGAAGAGGGTTATACCTATAAGGCTGAAAAAGATGTCCTTAAAGCCTCTAAAGGTTCACTTGTTATCCTTAAGGGTGACAAGAAGAATGGGTTATATGTGCTGAGAGGTGAGGCTGTCACTAATGAGGCAGCTTGTATAGCCTCTAAAATCAGTGACAAAGGTATCCTTTGGCACATGAGACTTGGCCACATGAGTGAGAGAGGTGTTCTAGAGTTTAGCAAAAGGGATCTCCTAAATGGAGACCAAGTCAGTAAGCTTGATTTTTGTGAGAACTGTGTTCTTGGTAAACAGCATAGAATAAGCTTTAGTACAGCTCAACACACCTCAAAACAGATCCTAGAGTATGTGCATTCAGATTTATGGGGACCCTCAAAAGTCCCCACACATGGAGGGAACAGATATTTTCTGTCCCTCATTGATGATCACTCTAGGAAACTTTGGATTTACCTTTTAAAGTCCAAAGATCAAGCTTTTGAAAGCTTCAAAGCTTGGAAGAGGTTGGTTGAAAACCAAACCTCTAAGAAACTGAAAACTTTAAGAACTGACAATGGTTTGGAATTTTGTAATGACAACTTTAATAAATCCTGTGAAGAACATGGCATAACTAGACATAGAACTGTTAGACATACTCCACAACAAAATGGAGTGGTTGAAAGAATGAATAGGACTGTTCTTGAGAAAGTTAGATGTCTGCTCATAGGGTCTGGTCTAAGCCAGAATTTTTAGGGGGAAGCAGTTGCCACGGCAGCCTATCTGATCAATAGATCCCCCTATACTGCTATTGCCCTTAAAACCCCTGAAGAAATCTGGACAAGGAGGCCTCCTAGTCTGAAACACTTGAGAGTGTTTAGGTGTGTTGCCTATGCGCACCAATCTAAAGGAAAGTTAGAACCTAGGTCCTTAAAAGGAGTGTTTCTAGGTTATCCTTTAGGAGTTAAAGGTTATAGAGTGTGGTTAAGAGACCAAAAGGGTTTTAGGGTTATAATAAGTAGAAATGTTGTTTTTGATGAGTCTAAGATGCCTTGTAAAAATCTGGACCAGCCCACAGAATTTAAAACAGATCCTTTAAAGGATGATGTCAATACCATTCAGGTGGAGGTCGGTAGCCCACCACATGGTCCAGATACTATGGAAGAAAATCCCATTGAGGATGACAGGGTGCCCATTCTGATGGCCTGCATCAGGTGATCAAAGGTCAGAATCAGCCAGAGGTCACTAATCCTCTAGCTGACTACGAGCTGGTTAGGGATAGGGTTAGGAGAATTAGCAAACCTAACAATAAGTTTTCATATGCATATGTCATTTCGTTTGCATTATGCACTGGCCAAGAACTGGAGAATTCTGAACCTAGGACTTATAATGAAGCTGTCAATTGTATTGACAAGCTAAAATGGCAGCAAGCCATGTTAGAAGAGATGGATTCTCTTAAGAAAAATCAGACCTGGTCTTTAGTGAGAAAACCAGAAAAACAGAAGGTAATAGCTTGTAGGTGGCTTTATAAGATTAAAGAAGGTGTAAAGCAGAATGACCCTGTTAGATATAAAGCTAGATTAGTAGCTAAAGGGTTTACTCAAAGGGAAGGAATAGACTATAATGAGATATTTTCCCCTATCGTGAAATACAAAACTATTAGGATTATTCTCGCCCTAGTTAGCTTCTACAACCTTGAATTGGAGCAATTAGATGTTAAGACAGCCTTTTTGCATGAAGACTTAGATGAAACCATCTATATATCTCAACCGGAGGGATTTTAGTCCAAGACTAATCCCTCACATGTTTGTCTTCTTAAAAAGTCTTTATATGGGCTGAAACAGGCCCCTAGACAATGGTATAAAAGATTTGATTCTTTTGTTACTAGCATAGGTTTTATTAAAAGTAAATATGATGCATGTTTTTATTTTGATAGTGATGATATCAATAATTCTGTCTATTTGCTCTCATATATTGATGATATGCTCCTTGCTAGTAAAAACATGTCTAGGATAAATGACTTGAAGAAGAAACTTAAATCTGAATTTGATATGAAGGATTTGGGTAATGCAAAAAGGATTTTAGGGATTGAAATAACTAGAAACAGAGCTGAGAATAAACTGTGCTTAAAACAATGCAATTATTTGTTAAAGCTTGTTGATAGATTTGCCATGAAAAACTGCAAACCCGTAAATGTGCCTCTGTCCCCTAGTTTTATCTTATCCGCTGCTTTATCTCCTAGATCTATTGAGGAAAATAGATTTATGGAGACCATCCCTTATTCTAGTGCTGTAGGGTCAGTTATGTATTCCATGATTAGTACCAGACCTGACCTTGCCCAAGCCATTAGTGTTCTGTCTAGATACATGTCCAACCCCGGAAAGGGTCATTGGAATGCCATGAAATGGCTGCTAAGATATATCAGCTCTACCACTTCTGTAGGGCTGATTTATGATTGCTCAAATTCTGTTATTGACCTGGTAGGATATGTGGATTCTGATTATGCAGGTGATAGATATAAGAGGAGATCCACATCCTCATATTTCTTCACCATTGCAGGTTGTTGTGTCAGCTGGAAAAGTCAGCTTCAGTCTGTTGTGGCCTTGTCCACTACTGAGGCTGAATATATTGCTGTCACTAAGGCCATAAAGGAAGCAATTTGGCTTCAAAGCTTCCTATGAGAGATTAACCTCTTTGGTGGAAAAGCTGTTATATATACTGACAGACAAAGTGCATTACACTTAGTTAAGAATCCTGTGTTCCATGAGAGAACAAAGCATATAGAGGTCAAATATCATTTTATTAGAGACCAAGTCTCTAATGGTATTGTTCAGGTGGAAAAAGTATCCACTGATGATAATCCAGCTGACATGGGTACTAAAATTGTGTCTTATAGCAAGTTTAAACATTGCTTGAATTTGCTTAAGATAGGTGATTATGGTTGATAGTTTTTTATGTGTGTCTTGAGCCTTTTTATTGCAGGAAGGATCTCTTTGTGCTATGTGATGTATATGGCCTAAGGTGGAATTTGTAGTGTTTTGGGTTAGCCCATTACATTACATATTAGGCCCAATCAATAAACCCAACTGAAGCCCGACCTGGAAGCCCATTCCAGAACCTTCTCAGCAGTTGTAACAAACTGATTTGGTGACAGCTGGTGACTCAATTCAATTCTGCTCGTTTCCTGATGCCATTAGCTAGATCACGTGGGGCAATCCATCGTGGCACACTCTGAATGGCTGAGTTAGATATTGAGGCTGAGTCAGACGATAAGGTGTATAAAAGGAACAAGATGATGAGAGAGAACGTTCAGATTCTTTTTCTTAGGGTTTCTAATTTTTTGCTCTGTCTCTCAAATGAAATAGCTCTCAGTATTTTTCTCTCTTCTTCCAGTCTCTGTAACTTGGTGAATCCAAGGGTTTTCTCTGTAATTCTTGTGAGATCGTGATGTATTAAGAGTGTTCTTAGTGCTTGATTGTTGAGAAGAGAGTTGTTGTGATCTGTGTGCTCACAGTGTTGTTTGACCGAGGGTTTGTAAAGGCAGATCTGATCTTGTAATGGTGGATCTGATCTTGTAATCGTTGATTAGGTGTTTGGTTGGTGATTTCGGGTTGTGTAAGGGTTTCAGTCAGTGTGTTATTGATTGTAAGGATTTCATATAATGGAGAGAGTCTTGCTTGCAAGGCTCAACGTGGATGTAGGCTTGATTTAAGCCGAACCACGATAACTCTTGTGTGTTGCTTTCTTCTTTCTTTTCATCTCTGATATATTTGCTTTCTGGTTCAGATCTCTTTACTGAACCTTTTATTAGTTTTAGAGATTGCTTGGAAAGATTAATATTGCAACAGATCCTGTCTGATTGACAGTTATTATTTTGTATGCTACAAATCTCGTTAATGTTGGTAAAGAATTATTACTGCAGTTTTTATAAGTGAATCTTATAAGTGTTATAAGTGATAACTGCAGGTGTTTGAGGTTCTCTGTTTAGGTACAAGAACTCAACAATTCTAATATATTAGAACACGTATTTGACTCCAATAAAAGAAACAAAAAATAGAAGCAGACATAGGAATATAACATAAAATATACAGGCGTACATCAGTAAAACATCTGCTTCAATTGTCATTGAATCGATACTTATATATATATATATACATATATATACCTAATTCAGTATATGGTTTAATTGCTATTTTATAATTACTCTTCGGTATCAATCTCAAACATATAAGTAGTAATTAATATATGATTTGATTGTATTTTTTAGTAAAAAAAAAACAATCTTGTGGGATTGCGAGACTGGTGCGACCTGTTGAATCCAATTCCTTGAATGCTTGATAGGTTTTATTGTTCCGTTTCAGCGTTTCACATTGATTGTTGACTATACATGTAACTGTGGCAACCGTAGAAAGAAGTTTTTCTAAATTAAAAATGTTGAAATCTTATTTACGGTCAACTACGTCACAAGTAAAGTTAAATGAGTTGGCAATCTTGTGTATTGAAATTGAAATGTTGGAAAAGATTGAATTTAAAAATATTATTAATGAATTTGTTTCTCAAAATGCTAGAAGAAGACATTTCAAATGATTTTTTGATATTCTTTACCGTGTTGTGATTTTAGTTTGTAGGACTACGTGATAGCTTGAATATTGTTGGAGAGTTGTTGCCGAAATATTTTGGAACTTTCTTTTAAAACTTTGCAAATGCTTGTGAGTTATATATCTTTTGTAATTTTATAAGTTATTAGCAACAAGTTTGATGTCTGACATTGATATTAATAAATAATTCAGTACTTCTAGTCACATTTTACTCGATTTATATGAGAAACTTATTTGTCTATATATTTAATGCTATTATTTATCTTTAATGAAATTATCATTTTCGGGCTAAATTTATGAAAACAGGTTATATATTTGTATATATATTAAAAAAACTATGAACATACATAAAAGGCCCATTTTTTAAATTTCGTCCAAGAGCTTTGAAAAAGTCAGGAACGGCTCTGTTTGCCAAGAACAAGATTTTTAATGTTAAACACATTCGATAAACGAATTTAACATGGATGTTTTAAACTATATGTATTTGAGTTAATCTTTTCCACAACTTCCAATGGTGAGCTTTACAAAGTGTTCCAAATTCTAAACAAATATATATATATTTTAGAAATCTAAACAAATATACTTTAAAATATATCCTTTCTTATACTTTAATGCATTTCAATAACATAGGATTATACAAGTATGTTTCATTCCCCTTGAATGTTTTTTCGTTTTCTTGTCTATTTTGGTCCTAAAATAAAATATTTCTGGTTTGTGATTATTTTAGAATTTTGCAGTAATTTGAGGGCTATATTAAAATTTGCACTAATTTTGCACAAAAACACTCCTGTTTTTGTGGTGTGGGTAAAAACACGTGTCCTGAACGCCTGACACTGTTCAAGACTTGAACGTCAAAAATTCAAAAATCATCCCCGCGCGAACAAGAAGCCATCCATTTCCAAGTGAATTTTTACTCTGCATTCAGATTTCAGACTCTGGAGTCGACGTTTGGCGTTGCGGGTACGTATTACTTTTTTGTCAAAGCTGTTTAATTCAACTTCAGATCCTGATATGTCACTGTATGTTCTTATGAGAAATACAGCCAAGTTCGGAGAATTCAGCTTTTTTGTTTGTTTGCTGGAATTCAGCTTCTTGTATTTTCGGCTTGATTTTAATTTCATACTTTAATTTTTGCTTTAATGTGATTTTTTATTGTTATTTTAGACATATATTCGTTTTATTTTAGGGTTTATGTTGAGGCTTTTCTTCAAAGCATAAACTCATTAGATTAGAAAGTTAGAATATTAGTGAAATATTTAACAACTGTAGAGGAATTTGTTTGATTTGAGAAACAATAGTAATCTTCTGCAATCTGTTGATCAAAGAAAAGATTACACAACACAAGAGGCATACAATCTCATTTTACTTCTTGAAAGATTTTTACTTCTATATGGCCTACATACAAGCTGGATTGGTCTAATATATATTCTAAAATCTCATTCAAAAATGATATATGTTGTCATTTTGTAGTGGTATCTTTTTTAGAGAGGTTAATGTTATAATAGCAGTGGAGGGTTATCATGGAATTTTGAAATATAAGAGTTGTTTTTCAAGATGGTTCAAACCTCTTTAATTCTCTCTATACTGTGTACAAATTACAATCCTGATTTTTTTAGATCGGAATCTTCAATTCTCAGTCGTTAGATAGACATGATTTGTTTATCCTTTTTGGTTGTTTTGCGTGGTACACAAGAGAATTAAAAATCTCACCCAACAAATGCTTCTAATGATTGAGAATTAAAGGTCTTGACTTTTGGATTTTGGAAGTTCAATGCGGTAGTGATGACCGATGAGGTTGGTGGAGTATCATCTTTTTTTCGGTGTTTTCTTTTTCTTTTTTGATTTTAGTACATTTATTACTTCAAATGTTTCTTTAAAAGGTTGATCTTTCAACAATTTATGGAGTAATGTTTTAGTTTGCTCCTTGTATTCATTTGGGTTTCTTTATGAAAAGCTATATAGATTTACTATATTTTTTTCTTTCCTTTTTTAAAAAAAAAAAAAAAAGTTTTTGATGTTTCCAAGACATTGGTAGCTAGGCTTGGTTTTCACGATTTATGAAGCTGAATTTAAATACATTGTATCATTGTATGGCATGAAAGATTTTTATTGTTCTTATAATTGAAGTGCTATACTTACTCATTTAATTCTCCCTATTTGTCAAAAGATTATTGATTTAAATCATCTAAAAAGCAATTATCTATGTGCATATGGGTAACTTAGTTTGTAGAATTGCACTACTGGAGCAATCAGGGGAAGTTTGGTTAAGTTTGTCTTATTTTCTATAAACATTGATTTTGAATAGCCATTTATTGTAATTGAACTATCTTTTCTTTTTTAATTTTATTACTTTTGCTTAGTTGATGGATTTTAATTTACAGTAATGGTAGAACTTTGAGACTTTGCAGATGGATATTTCTAAAAGTAGTAAAGGAAAAGAAGTTGGAAATGCTGAACCGGAGGACTCTCAATCCCAGCCCACATCAAATTCTATAGTAATTGAGGTTGGAGGGGATGAATTTTGGCCGTTGTCAGGGAAACCATACTTCGAGATAATTCTTTCAAAAACACATTTGCACCCGTTGTATCAAATAGTAAGTGAACTTGGTAAAAGTAGCTTGTGGTGGTATATCATTTTATTGCACATCCTGATGATTGCTGCTGTCATAAGTGATGCATTTAAGAACTTCATATTGCAACTAGACTATGTGGTTCGCTGTAACAAAAAAGTAATAATACATATTTAGTTCGAATGAAGAAAAGAAAAACAATCAAAAACAAACAATTATTTTAATATGAATATGCTTACCTTTTGTCCTTTTGGTAAGAAATATTTTATCCCCATCAATTTCCTTTTGTCTGTGTAATTATATGCAGGTATGTTAATCAGTAGGGATGTTCCATTTTTAGGAAAATGAGATCAGCAGTTTGTTGTAAAGCTTAAGCTGATTAACAAATATTCATTTGTTGATATCAGGGGATTCCATCTAAAATCCATTCTTTACTTCCTTCACGAGATATCCCTACTTTTATCTCCTATAAGGGCAAGGAGTGGAAGATGGTTTATTATGGAAAAGGTCAACACCGTAAAAGGTTTGATTCAAGCTGGAAAACATTTGTCATCGACAATATTCTGAAGGTTGGAGATGCATGTGTATTTGAACTCATGGAATTGAGCGAAGAGAAACTCAAATTCAGAGCTCAAATTCTCAGAGGTGATATTCCATCTCAATTTCAAGACAGTGAAGATGGTGAGAGCGCAGACACAGCTATTTTTATTGGATAAGATAGCCAGCTTGATATCTTTTTACCTTGTGATATTATTTGCCAGAATATACTAGGGGTGTGTAGGATCCAATCCGATCCATTGGATTGGAATTAGGGTTTAGGGTACTAGATTAGATTAAATGAAACTAGCAGTGCTATTGTATTTTGTCTTAGACTTTGGTTTGTTATGACTTAGTTAAAGTTAAGATTTGGATGTTTTTATTTATGTTTATGTTTGGAATTTAAGCTACGTTTAATGTTCATAACTAGACAGACACTTGAATTTTAAAGTTACCTATTATGTAGTGGTTTTACGTTAATTATTTGTTTGTTAATTTTATTTGAAGTATTATATGAAAATTAATTAATTGATTTTGTTAATTTTAGATTTTTAGAGATGTTTTAAATTTTATGTATTAAGAATTGTTAGCCTGAAATTTCAGCAGAGAGCTAACTGCCTAACTGGTATGGAGAGGTGAGTGTGCTACCAGTGCATTGCTCTCACTGAATTATCGCTCCGAGATAATTCCTTTCTCTCTCTCTCTCTCTAAGTAAAGTGTTCAACCCCTGCAAAAAATAACCCAAGGTCAGGGTGATGACTGGCGTAGTACCGGTGATCACTCCGATGCCCAAGTCAGGAGAAGAGGAAAGGGGCAATCACTAAGAGATAGCAAAGAGAGAAAATGAATGGAATAGTAATCCAAGTGTTAGGGAGAAGTTAAATGAGTGGTAAGAAAATGCCTTCTTGGAGTGACAAAGAGGATAAGTTTCTTCTCTTCGTTGGCCATTCTTATATGATTTAGGACCTGCTCGTTATTGTTCTGTATTCTCTTACACTGTTGGCAAATAAGACTAAGCCTCCTAAGCTTCGTATAATCATGGAATTCCAACTTGTTCATTGTTGGTGAGATGCCACTATCTTAATTGCTGGACAATTTAGCTCAAAATCTTTGAAATTTTGTAGTCACAAAAAGTAAGCATTTCTATTACCTATATCTTCATTTTATGAATTGTGTCGGTATGTTATGTCTGAAATCCTGATATATCTTACAGCTTATCACTAGATTTAAATCCCATGAAATTGGGAGAACCTATGAAAATTGTGTCGTACTTCGGTTCCTTTCAAAGCGGTCATAGGCAAGCCTTGTCCTCTGAAAAAGCACAAAACTTGAGATTAGGCCTAACACGGAAATGCATGCCCACCATATAAATGTTTGCATATAGCATTGCCTTCCCATGCACACTGTTGCTTCACGCAATAAGCTTTCCTGGCTCGAACTTGCTGCATGATCATCATAGACTAGAGCTGCAAGAAGGCCATAAAGGAGTGATCCAATGGGAATGTTGGTGATGAGGATGTTGTGGTTTATGCCAGCACTGTTTGGACCAAATAGCTCTGATGTAATAGACACAGCCGCTGAAAATACAAACCCAGAGCTTAGCGCTATCAGACCTGTTGAGGCACGCAAAACGGCTTCACTGCCTGATGCAATAAGCAAAAAGAAAGCAATAGGTGTTGGCACAACTGCGACAGCAAGCCACCCTGTTCTTGCAAAGTACACCTTGCTGCATTGGGAAGACATTCTAGTTTCAGTTCATTGTTTCTTATGTTCAGAATTGTGCTTGAAGCAATTTATATGTATATCTTCATGAAAAATGGAATGTTGTTTGCTCTATTTAGTGCTTCCTGAACACAGCATATTAAAACTCATTCATATTAAACACAATATGCAGGTAGTAGATACATACTCGCGTAGAAAATCTGGTGCGGCTGCAAGCAGACGACCAAAGAATGAGCATGTGGAATAGAGTGTAATGAGAGAACTCAGGTTGGGGTAGTATCCGAGAGATTGCGCTATCTGTCCTAAATTATTACTATAGACCAATCCTATTGTTCCTCCACAAAAATATGCCAAATAATAGAGCCAGAAATCCCATTTCTGCACCAGCAATCTCGCTGTATGTTCCTCACCCAGCATCTTTAACCTATCTTTCTCCATCACCTTCGCCAAACATCCTTCTTCTTCGTGTGTCACACTAAATGAACAGCCATTTAAGTCATTACTTTGATCACTTCCAATAAGTTCTTTGTGGAGTTCAGGGTCATCATATACGTCAACCGAGTTGAAGCTGGAGAGATCGAAATGAAATCCCGTGTGGATGGTTCGATTAGCCCACTTTCTAGCGCAGACAATGCCAGGTAAACACAAGGGTAGGAATAGAAGAATCATAGCTCCCGTGAAGAGAATGCGTGCCCTTAATGCAGTAGAAGATAGTGAGTTGAGGAGGAGAAGATAGAGACCAGCTATAACGGCTAAGATATTGAGGATGAGAAAATTGAAGGAGTCACGGCGAGTGGCATCAGCAGAGAGCTGCTGAGAGGGCGGTTGACGGAGAATCGGTATGAGTGCTAAAGTGGATGCAAAAAGAGGGACTAGGGCATTTAGGAAGAGGTAGATGGTGTCATTATCAGAGGTTATTGCTTTGGCAATGAGAGTGTAGAGAGCTGCAGTTACACCATTGAAACTGATGCTAAGGGACAATGCAAATGCTCGGTTGGTCTGAAAATTTCGAATGCATAAAACGTAACAAACTGTATTGAACCAGCAAATGCTACACCCTGCCAATAGACACAGTAGAAATACCTGCCAAATAATTTAGGTGTTAGTGTACATTAAGAAACAAAGCTTTAATTTCCTCCTATTTTGAAATACTCCATTGATTTTCTACCAAAGAGAGTGATATGGCTGGTGATGCAAATCTACAATTTGATTTTGAAATTCTCCAAAGAGTATACTATACATGTCTTGTACCCTTTGACTTGTCTCTTCTCCACTTATTATTGTCATGTTCTCCATTTCTAAACATCTGATCATATGGAGATTTTATTGGTCGTTGGTTGGTCCATCCAACACTAGAACCAATTTACAATAATGTCAACAAATGGAATGTTAGATGAGATGAGAATGTTAGGTGGCTTAGGTTGAGAGGACTTTGAAATATCTTCACTCTTTACTTTTAGTCAGCTATTCAATATTTATAAAAGAGAATTATAATATACTTACCCTCTTTTTCTTTTTTGAATGAAAATTAAAGACTAATATCATATAATCTTTTTATTTTTAAATAGTTATATACTTGTTGATTGATAAGTCATGCTTCTTCAATCTTCACTCAACCACTGAAAATTTACTAGGAGATGTCTTTGTTTCAATTGACAATTACCACTAACCAACTAACTACCTACTTGACTAAATTCCAATTAATTAGTACAAATTAATCAAATTATGGTTTTGAAATGTGTGGTGCTTGTTTCTTTTTGTGTAAGAAACCACTTCACTAATTTTTCAAGAAAGGGTAGGCCAGCCGTTTGTTGCAAAACTCAATTAAAAAAAAATACCCGATTATTCGAAGAGAGAAAATCAAACAAAACAGAAGCACATTGATGAAACGTAAAGTACAAGAAGAAAATTTTATTGCAAAATTAAAGTTAATAAAGATCTTTCATTCATTCGCAAGAAGAAGATGGGTTTACCTATTGTGGGAAATAAACATTAAAATGTTTTCTTTTATAGTCTTTTGTAAGTTATTTGTTTCGTTTTTTTTTTTTTTTTTTTTTTTAATTTCTTTAGATTGTAAGAAAATGAAACGTTATTCAATGTCAATATAAGAGAGCGAGAGAGAGAGAGAGGACTAACCAGAAAATAGGGCAACACGATGAGTTTTCGAATGACAAGCCACTGGAGTCCATAACCAACTAAACCCATGAAAGTGGCCATGAACATGACCACCCACACAGGCATCCTCATGAGAAACACCCCAGAACACCACCCAAAAGCTTTCCCCATGTCGGACGCCACCGACAAGTAGTTCAACTGAACTTGTGATATTTCTAGAACTGATTTGAGCGCCGATGAGTAGGATGAGAAGTCGAAATTTGTCCCTGTAAATGCTTGTATCCATGTTGTTGCTATCAGTATCATCCATTTTCTTGACTGCCCCGCCATCTTATTTATTTGAAAGAAAAACAGAGAGAAAATTTCATGCAACTCAACTGATCTGTCTTTAGATTGTAGTCCGCATTTGTCTGTCGATAGATATATTTTTATTTTTATTTTTTATGTGTATAATATATCAGAAATAGGGAGGGAGAGAGAGAGAGAGTAGTGTAGTGTAGTGGATTAAATCTCCCTTTTTTCGTCAAGAGATTAAAGCAACTTTTGATTGGCTGATGAGATGAGATGACACAATTTCAAAGTGCTGCTTGTTGTAACTTGTAACAGAAGTTCTCTGCAGATTTTTTATTTTTTGTTACAATTACTTTTGGCAGTTGTACCTTCTTAATCAGCTATAAAGTAACCGAATTTCAAAAGTTGTTGTGAAATGCAATTTGTAAAAAATAATTTAACACCATAATTTGTCTTGTTTTAATAAAATTGATTAAAATAAATATAAAAAAAACTTAATTAAAAATAAAGGATAACATAATATTTTTATTACATAATAATAATATTTTTTTAATATATTAATTTAAAGTTAGAGTAAATATAAATTCATATTTGTTGGATATCAAAGATCATTGTGGCGGAATGGATACCGGGATTGTTACATGCGATCGATATATAATTACTAAAAAAATATACTCAACTCACTGTGCTGTTTGCTGTAACTCGAAGAAGACTAGCAATAAAGAAACTCACAACTAAAACACTGTGTTTTTTACTCTCTACGCTTTGAATGCTCTAAATAGAATGATTAAATGAATAACACACTAAGCTATTTATATGGTCTAGACTCCTATCTGGATGAGAGTCTTAAATTTAAATTATTATTTAAATTTAATATCTCTGTTATCTACATCCAAATTATCCAATTTTAACTGATCGGTTTGAATTCAATTGAATTATCTTTATAATTCAAATTCAAACTATTAGGTGGTATCTTTAGATCAATTAATAATTAATTACTAGATTCTTTTTACCACTTGAGCATAATTATCCAACATCTCCCACTCGCACAAGTGGAATAATGCAAACTTTACAAAGTCATGTTTCTCAAACTTTTGGGTCTAATCACAGGTCATTCATATTAGCAAACACACAGTGTGATCGATGAACAATATTCTACAAATGTATTGGAGCATGCAATTTGATATCTTATATATCAAATTCATTGTTCATGTGTGTCCCAAATTTAATTTTCATTCATTAGTCCAAACATACTTAACCCCCTGTATACAAAGTCATGCTTGACTATATCAAATTTTTACGTATTTACAATTGTATTCTTGTCTATCATAGATAATACAATTAGTCGACAAGAATACCAAAAATTAATGAAGAAACATTATATCTTCCCATTGGACACTTGTATCCCAGTTTCAAAGATAACTGATATACTAGTCATGCTTCATTAACCGAATAGTACCATAGCCATAGAAAAACATGCTAAATAAGTTAACATTGTTTTGTCACTTTGATTCAAAGTCAATGGTCATAAGGACACCATTTAAGGTTTAATCAAACCTCAATGAGCTTAGACAATGAGGAAGCAAGGATTCATTCTCTCATTTTTCTTCTTGATCACATGGTATGAATCATGTGATACAATGAATTTCATTCTCATAAAGAATGAGTATGTCTAAAATATTCACTGTACAAATCTAATTTCAGTCGCTATCTGATCGGACTATTTTATACCTATTTGAGGTCCCTCATTTCCGATCGTTTGTCTCGTTTTCGAGCGTATTTTTGTATATAATGTTTTGTTTGAGCCTTGTGTAGGTACATATTCTCTACAATAAGGTTTTGAGCTTAAAGATTAGTTTGGGAGGCAAAATGAGCCAAAAACAGAAGAAATTGTATATGCTCGTGCAGAATGGTCAACTTGCAGGGATCATATCTTCCTCCTCAGATCGAATCACGTTGATATCTTTATATATTCGGAAAGCCCCGAAAGTCTAGTTTCTAGAACAATTACAGATTACGATTCCGAGCTTTTTGCAAGAAGTTATATTCGTTTCCGTAATGGTGCGTGATGCTGAAATGCTGTCAGGTCCAAACGGCTACTTCAATTCTACGGCCAGGCCGCATAACGAAACCGCCGAATCACTCCAGAAAGTCATTTTTTGGGTGAATTTCAGGGACAGTTTCGTCCTTTCACCCTAACTGATCGAGCCATTACATACATAGAAATACACCCCTTATTTCCAATACTTATGATTAACTTTCGAGTAAATTCATGAAATTTATGGCTCGATGTTGATTGTACATGTACTTTTTGGATTCTGGGTTATAGAATGAAAGAACTCGGTGATTTTGGGCTAAAAGCGGCGAAAGGCGAGCATTTGGGGGCAAAACAGTCATTTGGCAAGAAAAGAAGAATTCAGCGATTCAATTCTGCGGCCTGGCCGCAGATTGAAACCGTCATTTTCCTCCAGAAGCATCAGGTCAATTCGACGGCCAGAATTCACCCGCCGATCCAACCGCCGATCAATTCCAGAATCTCACTTTTCCTTTTTGCAGTTTCGTTCTGCGACTTGGCCGCAGATTGAAACTGCAGAATGCACGCCACGTTAGCAGCACCGGGATTTCAACCCTAGCTCATGAGACCACATATATATATCCCCCTTTTCTCCTTCCCTCATCCAATACCCACCACTTCATGAAACCCTAACCTCTCTCTAACCTCTCTCTAACCTTCCATTACTCCACACTTCCACCAACATTCTTCCACCTCATCTTGGAAATTTATTGAAGAGAGAAGAAAAGATTCACCAAGGTCAAGGGAATCTCAAGCACATTGAAGATCAAGAAGACTTGTGAAGGCATTTATGGGGTTTCTCTACAACTTTGCTCTTTTCATTTTCATTTCCATTATGTGTAACTAAACCCTTTTTATTGGGGAATTGATGAGACAACTTATGTGATACTTCCATGTAATTGAACTAGTCATATATTTATTAAATCCTCTCTTGGTATATTTTAATTTCATTGCCTTGAAGTTGCCATTTTACTTTACTTATTAATATTGGGGTTCAATTTGGCTTGTTGTAGAATGGTTCACATATGAAGGTTGTGGTTTAGGGTTTGAAGGGCATTCAACTCATTCTCCAATCTTTAGCATATGTGAAATTGAATATTATTATATTTTTTCGGTTTAATGCAATTTTATAAATAATCAGGGGAACTTATTGTAATTTTCCCTAGACGGAATTAGGGTTCCGTTAGGTTTTTGTTAGCTATTGCAAATTTATGATAGTTCAGGGGGTTTACTGCCGAAAAAAAAAGTATTGGGGGTACATTGTCAATTCGGGTATAGTTCAGGGGGTATTCTTGCCAATTAGCCTTTTATTTTTGCACACGTAGTATAGATTAGTGTACATAGCTTAGTTTTAGCCAAATATCCTCCCTTTCCCTGAGGAATGATCCCGCTTGCCATTATACATATCATTCGATTTGTGTATTCCAAGTTTGGAATTTTGGTACTTGTAAAAGTCCGATCAAAATTTGGCGCCGTTGCCGAGGATCGGCAGCGTTATATTTGGCTATTCTAGTTTATGATATAGTTTAGTAGTTTAATTGTGTTATTTTTATCTTTTTACTTCTCGGTAGTTTTTGTTTTTGGTGTTTCAGGTTTGCTAGTGTATGCACGGACGTCGTTCTAGGGGAGGTATTCTGTTTCCCTTCAACGATCGAATTAATCAAGTTAGAAGACTAGCAAGAGCCGCTGAAAGGGCATGGTTGAATATGGAAGACGAAAGAGAAAACCAAAACCCACCCAATGATCCATCCCCACCAATGAATATCCCACAAAATGTACAACAAATGGACGTCCCTCCAAGACAAATCACCATGGGGCAATATTCAAGACCTATCATTGGAAATCAACCACCAGCCATTGTTCTTGATGAGCTCACAAAGTCATATGAGCTCAAGACCATGCACATTAGCCAACTACCATCCTTCTATGGCAAGACACATGAAGATTGCTTACAATTCATGAAAGATCTTAGTGGGGTGGTGGAGACTTTCCCCTTTACATCAAGGATGGGTACACTCTCAAAGGAACAACTACTAATGAGGTGCTTCTCAACTTGTTTGAAGGACAACGCAAAAAAATGGCTTAATACCTAAAGACTCGGATCTCTTACATCATGGGATGCGGTGTGTGAAGCATTCTTCAACCGATTCTTTCCATCAAACAAGAAGAAAGAGTTGCGGATGCAAATTATGGGATTTCAAGAAGAGATGGGTGACTCATTTCATGAGACATGGAGAGGTTCCAATCCTTGTTAGCACAACTTCCTCCCCACATGCTCCCCGACAAATACAAGGTCTCCTCATTTCAAGAAGGACTCTCTCCTCACACACAACTTTTGATTACTAATGCTTGTGGAGGCTCAACCGCAGACAAGACGGTGGCTTTTGTGATGGATGTGTGTTAGAGGTTTGCTCTTATGTCTCAACAATGCAATTTTAGCACAAGAGCAAATGGTAGACATGAGGTAGGAGTGGGAACCGAGCTGGCAATTGAAGTTTCGAAGTTGGCCAAGCAAATGCAATCCATGCAAGCTACAATGTTGTCCATGCAATCATTCATGACCAATCAAGGAAGTGCAAGCCATATTCAAGGAAGAGATGGAAGTGGAGACATGTCTTTTAATGGAGAAGGATGTGTTGGATTCCAAGAGGAAGTCCAAGCAATGGGATATCAACAAAGAGATAGAGGTGGTGTGTTCTCTCAAACCTACAATCCAAAATGGCGGCAACATCCGAACCTTTCTTACTCAAACAACAATGCATTGAACTCGGACATGCTTAGCTAAGAGGTGAATCAAGGGTTCAACAATAATCAAGGGTTCAACAACCGAGGGTTCTACCAAGGTCAAGGGTCGGGGAGTGGCCAAGCCAATCAATGGAACCGGCAAGAGAATTTCAACAACCAAGCAAGGCAACAACAAAGGGAAGCCGTTTTGTCGGATGGGAAAAGGTTAAGTTCTCTTGAAGCTCTAGTTATTAATATGGGGGCATCAATAAAGAACATGGAAACTCAAATGGGTCAAATAGCCGAGGCATTACAAAAACAAGACAAAGGGAAATTTCCTAGCCAACCCGAGCAAGCAAAAGCCATGACGGTCCTTAGAAGTGGGCGGATCCTAGACAATGGTGAAGTTGTAGAAAATGCAAGTGAGCCTAGAGTACAAGAGGATGAAGTGGTTGTAGAAGACATAAGACATGAAAAAGATGTAGAGGTACCCCCCCCCCCCCTCAAATGAAGCCCCTCGCCTACACAAGTCATCCAATCCGTACATTCCTCTCATTCCTTACCCCGAAAGGTTGAAAAATACGAAGTTGGAACAATCTTTTCAAGACATTTATGATATTCTTTCCAAGGTTAATGTGAATCTTCCACTTCTTGATGCAATTCAAAAGATGCCTTCCTATACAAAGTTCTTCAAGGAGTTGAACAAGGACAATATCAAGTTCAAGCCTAGGCAACAATAGAGACTTAGGGAGAATGTTAGTGCGGTGATCCAAAAGAAGTTACCTCAAAAGATGAAAGATCCCGGAAGCTTCATCATCAACATTTCCATTGATGGAGGAAAGCAAGAGAAAGTCATGTTAGATTTTGGGGCAAGTATTAATTTGATGCCCTACACAATCTACAATAGATTGGGACTTAATGACCTCAAGACCACTTCCATGTCACTTTTGTTGGCGAATCAATCATCAAGACACCCCATGGGAATAGTAAAAGATGTGTTGATTCAAGTAGAGAAGTTAATCATTCCGGCCGATTTTGTTGTGTTAGACATAGAGGGCCATAAAGAAGATGACCAAATGTTGCTATTGGGAAGACCATTCATGGCGACCGCTAGAGCAATTGTGGATGTGCATGAAGGGAAGCTCACTATGAAGGTTTTAGATGAGGTAATTGAGTTCAAGCTTTTTGAGTCGGGAGCCTATCCTATTGGGGCACATGATAGTTTTAATGTGAATTTGGTGGACACAATCATTGAAGAGGAAAGTGAACAATTTTTGAAGGAGAAGTTGGAGGCTCTAATGGCAAGTGCAATGGAGTTTCTAGATGAACAAGAAGATGAGGAAGAGAGACTTGAGCTAATGGAGGAGTTGGTAGAAGAAGAAAGAATCAACGAGGTTGAAGAAGTGGGAAATGGTGAGTTAGAGACAAAATTGGCTACACCACCAAGGTTAGAGTTGAAGGAACTTCTAACAACACTCAAGTATGCCTACTTAGATGAAGAAGAAAGAAAACCGGTTATTGTCTCCTCGGAATTGAATCAAGATGAAGAAGCAAGGCTCCTTGAAGTCCTTAGAGTGCACAAAGTGGCAATTGGGTGGTCCATTGAAGACATCAAAGGGATAAGTCCCACCATTTGTATGCACAAGATCCATCTAGAAGAAGGTTCCAAGCCATCAAGAGAAGCTCAAAGGCGACTCAACCCCATCATGCAAGAAGTTGTAAAAAATAAGGTATTGAAGTTGTTGAAGTTGGGCATTATCTATCCAATTGCGGATAGTAAGTGGGTGAGCCCAATACATGTGGTGCCTAAGAAGTCGAGAATTACGGTAGTGAGAAATGACAAAGATGAACTTATTCCCCAAAGGTTGCAAACCGGGTGGAGAGTATGTATTGACTACCGGAAATTAAATGCATCAACAAGGAAGGATCACTTCCCTCTTCCATTCATTGATCAAATGTTGGAGAGATTAGCGGGGCATAGCCATTATTGCTTTTTGGATGGCTACTCGGGGTATAACCAAATTACAATTGCACCGAAGGATCAAGAGAAGACAACTTTCACTTGTCCCTTTGGCACATATGCATACCAGAAGATGCCCTTTGGTTTATGCAATGCTCCCGACAGTTTCCAACGGTGTATGATGTCCATTTTCTCGGATATGGTAGGGAAAATCATTGAGGTGTTCATGGATGATTTTTCGGTGTTTGGAGGATCCTTTGATATGTGCCTTGACAACTTGACTCAAGTATTGAAGAGATGTGAAGAAAAGAACCTAACCTTGAATTGGGAGAAGTGTCATTTTATGGTGACACAAGGTATTGTTCTAGGGCATGTGGTGTCAAGCCGGGGAATAGAGGTAGACAAGGCAAAGACTTTTCCTTGGTTTATGAAGAGTTTGCCTCCACCAAAGACTACCAAAGACATAAGGTCATTCTTGGGCCATGCGGGATTCTACCAACGGTTTATCAAAGACTTTTCCAAGATTTCAAGACCTTTGTGCAATCTTCTTCAAAAAGAAGTGGAGTTTGTGTTTGATGAAGAATGCATGCAAGCCTTCAATACTCTCAAGGAAGCCCTCACATCAACACCTATCATTGTGCCACCAAATTGGAGCCTTCCTTTTGAAATCATGTGTGATGCATCGGATTATGCGGTTGGGGCCGTTCTTGGGCAAAGAATGGACAAGCTTCCACATGCAATTTATTACGCTTCAAGGACTCTAAATGATGCTCAATTGAATTATTCTATAATTGAAAAAGAATTGTTGGCGGTTGTGTTTGCATTGGAGAAGTTTCAGCAATATTTGGTGAGAGCAAAGGTAATTGTCTACACCGATCATGCAACTATCCGATATTTAATGCAAAAGAAAGATGCCAAGCCAAGACTCATTCGTTGGATTCTTCTCCTACAAGAATTCGACTTGGAAATCAAGGACAAGAAAGGCAAGGAAAATGTGGTAGCCGACCATCTAAGCCGGTTGATATATAGGTCAAATGAAGAAGAAGACATGCTTCCCTTGAAAGAAAGCTTTCCGGATGAGCAATTGTGGATAGTTGGTGGAAGAGAACCATGGTATGCCGACATTATGAATTACCTTGTTAGAGATATAGTGCCCAATGACCTCTCATACCAAGCCAAGAAAAGATTCAAGTTCATTGCTAGGCAATACTTTTGGGATGAACCCTATCTCTTCAAGGATGGGCCCGATCAAGTAATTAGAAGATGTGTACCGGAGGAAGAACAAGAAGGTGTGATCAAGTTTTGCCATGAAATGCATTGTGGTGGTCACTTTAGTCACACGAAAACCGTCCTCAAAATCCTTCAATCCGGATTCTTTTGGCCAACACTAAGTAAGGACACCTATGAGTTTTGCAAGAATTGTGATAGGTGCCAACGGATGGGTAGTATCGGGAAAAGAAATGAGATGCCTCTAAAAGGAGAATTAATGGTAGAGCTTTTTGATATATGGGGTATTGACTTCATGGGTCCCTTTCCATCCTTAAATGGCAATAACTACATTTTGGTGGCAGTTGATTATGTCTCAAAGTGGATTGAAGCGGTGGCAACTAAGACTAATGATAGTCATGTGATGGTAAAGTTTTTGAAGGAAGTAGTGTTCTCAAGGTTTGGTGCTCCTCGTGCAATCATAAGCGATGGGGGCACCCATTTTTGCAACAAAATCTTTACCACCTTGATGAAAAAGTATGGAGTAATACACAAGGTTGCCACACCATACCATCCGCAAACTTCTAAGCAAGTTGAAGTGAGCAATCGGGAGATCAAGAGAATTTTAGAAAAGACGGTCAAGCCTAATCGGAAAGATTGGTCAATGAAGCTTAATGATGCACTTTGAGCTTACCGTACGGCATATAAGACCCCTCTTGGCACCACACCTTACCGATTGGTATTTGGGAAGGCTTGTCATTTGCTAGTAGAATTGGAGTTTGATGCTTATTGGGCAATCAAGAAGTTGAATGTCAATTTGGATTTGGCGGGAGACGAAAGGAAGCTTCAACTAAATGAATTGGAAGAACTCTGATATGAGGCCTATGAGAATGCAAAGTTGTACAAGGAAAAGATGAAGAAGATCCATGACCAATTGATCCTAAGAAAGGACCTCCATCCCGGGATGCTTGTACTTGTGTTTGCACGAGCCATTCCAGTGTTGGCGAAGTTGCTCGTACCGCGGCTCGTGCATGTGCATCTTGAGCGGTCCATGGTGCGTCTAACTCCTCAAGCATCAGGTCTTGACTTACCGCCGGCCATGCACAACGCCACTTGAGCGGTCTAGGTGGCGAGCCATTCCAGTGTTGCAGCATTGAGTGTACCGCGGCTCAGGCATGGCTGTCTCTTGAGCGGCATGTTGAGCGCTAATTCCCTAATTCGTGCAGTTCTACCTGTTTTGATCAAGGCAAACAACACACACATAAAACATAACTGCACACAGCTCAACACAACTGGAAATCTCGATTCCCCCAAACCTGGATTGAATAATACTCTTCACTAAACAGACGACTCACACTAATTACTGACTCAAATTAATCTAAAGAAAATAAATGAAAGAGAAAAAACAATGTTACCTAGGTGGGTTGCCTCCCACCAAGCGCTTTATTTAGCGTCTAGGCAAGACGTGTGAGAGCTCTACGGCTCTATAAGCACGGAATCCTCCAATCGCACGACAGCTCCGAGATCCTTAATGTAACGCTTAACCCGATGCCCATTTACCTTGAACATGTTGCCATTCTGCTCGTTTTGCACTTCTACAGCTCCATGGGGAAAAACTTGTGTGACCCTGAATGGTCCAAACCATCGAGACTTCAACTTACCGGGAAACAGCTTCAGCCGGGAGTTGAACACCAGCACTTGCATACCGGGACGAAGGTCTTTATGCACTATCATCTTGTCATGTATCAACTTAGTTTTTTCCTTGTATAGTTTTGCACTCTCATACGCTTCCAAGCGAAACTCCTCGAGTTCACACAGCTGAAGTTTCCTCTCCTCACCGGCCTTGTCATAATCAAAGTTCAACTTCCTGACTGCCCATAAGGCTCTATGCTCGAGTTCTACTGGAAGGTGACACGCCTTCCCAAAGACCAACCTATATGGACTCATCCCAATAGGTGTCTTGAAAGCTGTCCTGTAGGCCCACAATGCATCATCTAATTTCAACGCCCAATCCTTTCGAGTGGAATTGACAGTCTTCTCTAGGATACTCTTGATTTGTCTGTTGCTGACCTCAACCTGTCCTGAAGTCTGTGGGTGGTATGGTGTAGCAACCTTATGCCTTACACCATATTTCTTCAAAAGTGCAGCAAAGGATCTGTTGCAAAAATGCGTACCTCCATCGCTAATGATAGCTCTAGGGGTCCCGAATCTTGCAAATATCGTCTCCCTCACAAATTTCACCACAGTTTGACCATCATTATTCCTTGTGGCCTTTGCTTCTACCCATTTTGACATGTAAGGTTCACTATTTGTATTGGCTTGATTCCATTGCAAAACACTCTATGATTGTATTAGTTGTTGCTTAGGACATTATTTGAAGAAAGGAAGCTCAAAGAGTGAAGAGCAACATCTCGTGCAAAAGTCGTCTTCAAGAGGTGAAAATCGTCAAAGGTAAAACTTGACTTCCACCCTCTTGCAAGGCGTTAGCGCACACACACACAATTCATACATGTGTGTCCCTGCATCGTGGTTCAAACATTTGGTATAACACATTCACATACTTCATAGCATGCTCATGCATTGATCTTGTATTGACAAACTTTGTGAAATTGCATGCTTTATGACTATCTCTTTGATATGGCATGTTTATGTGAATATGTGTTTATTTGTTTACGTATTTTGTGTTTAGGACTTGAACATGTTTTCATTTAATGCCTTATTGAGTTCCGGTCGTTTCGGTTACTCATACATAAGGTTTCGAGTCCAAACAAGTTGACTATGCTACTTTTCGTTCTCATTTGTTGTGTTGTCTTCATCGTCGGATTCCGAGATGATATCTCAACCATTTTTCAAAGTTGAGTAGTCGTAGTCGTGCGTGAGGGAGTCACGGTTCGTAATCCGAAAATGGATTCGAAATCGGAGGTCGGATGCTCAAGATATGGGGCAACGAACCGAGGGAGCGCGCGAGAGGTGGGCAAACCACGTGTGGCCACTTGGCCAGCCCGTGTGGGAGGCCGTGGGCCCCACGGGCAAGGGAGCCTTCTGCTCCCGTGGGCCCCACGCGCCCCCCACGGGGTGCTGACGTGGCACCACGTGATTTTCTCGGAAATCTTCTCCTTTTCCCTCCTTTTAATCAAACCTCCTTCCCTCCAACACTTATGCAATTTTTTTGAAGAACACCTCAATCCCGCATCAGTTTTTCAATTTTTTGCTTACTTGTTTTGATCATATCTCTCTCATACGAACTCGAAATCATTCGATTCAAAAACCAAAATTGTTGGTCTCGAAGAGAGCTACAAACCCTAAGCATTTCCAGAGGCAGTTGACTTCGGCATTTTTCTCAGTAGGTCAATTTCCAGTCCGTGGTCAGTATTGGTTTTTCAACTTCTTGTTTTTCAATTTCATTTTTGATCAACTATTGATTCTTTCCATTTGATTGATGAAATTTGTTAAGAAGTATGTTAGATCACATGCTAGGGTTATTTGATCATTTGTTAATTGAGTTTTAGCTTTGTAATATGTTTTGAACATATTTGTGCTAAACTTGATTTATCATGAAATTGATTTTAGAAAACATATATGTGATGTGCTTCATGTTATTTTCTATGTTTTATTTCATGATCTAAGAACTAGGTTTTTAGTGTGCTAAATTGAATATTAATACCTTTGTTCTTATTGTTTTTGCATGTTTTGATTTCTAGATATCTTTTGTGATTGAGTGTTGAAATCATATTCTAGACTATCATTGAACATGTACATTTTGCTTGATTGATCATCTAGCTTAATTTGTTTGTGCTTGCATCATTTGCATCACTTTAGATCATAGCCTTGCATTAGGTTGAAGTCTCTAGCAAAGTGAGTGAAGCTTTGTGGATAGAGCAAGGGAGCCTTGATTAGAGTCGGGAGGACTCGGATAATCAAGCAAGGAAGTCTTGTCTAGGGTCGGGAGGATCCGGATAGGCAAGCAAGAAATCTTCCTAGAGACGTGAGCGTCTTGGATAGGAAGTTGCTTCCTAGAGGTGTAGGATACATCTCGGATAGGGAGTAGGCTAGGTGGTTCACTAGGCCCGAGGGTAGACTAGGAGTTGATAGCTTGAGCGGATATCATGAGTTGGTAGCTTGAGTGTGTAAGTCCTTTTCATCATAGTGAATTGCTTCGCCGGTGGTTGTGGTATCAACCCGTGGATGTTTCCTCATTGAGGTTTTACCACGTTAAAATCATTGTGTTCAATTTTGCTTTACTTTCCTTTATCTTCCATATATTACATTGATTGCACTTCTTGTAATTTGATTAACTCTTGTCTTAGTTAATCCAATTCATTTGCTAAATCTATTCAAGTGTGCATTTGTCTTGTAATTTTCCGCATTAATTTTTGATTGGAAGAGTTTGGAGCCTATACCTATTCACCCCCCCTCTAGGTATATTTCACTACTACATTGAGGGAAATTTCATTTGGTATCAGAGCGGGTGTCTAGACGCACTTAGATTGATCCTTTCTTTGTAGTATTTTTGTGTTTGTTTTTTTTTTGTGATAAAATCATGATTAAGGAAGTATATTCCTATGTGGCTTCTTTTGTTGAACATATTGACTTAGATGAGAAAAAGATCAATGATCTTACTTTTGAAAATGAACGTTTATCTAAAGTCAATATGTCCCTCAACAAGAAGCTAGAAGATCATGCTCTTGGCTCAAAAGAATTCGATGAACTTAAAGACAAGATTCTAAGTCTAGAATTGAATCTTAAAGATAGCAATGATAGACTTGGTATCTTGAAGCAAGAAATTGAGCAAAGAGATTGTTCTCTTGTTAATGCTAAGAAACTTGAAAATGTGCTTAAATCCAAACTTAATGAGCATTTAAATCAAGAGAAAAAGTATGAACAATGGCTTGATAAATCACATAAAGATGTTTTGTTTAGTGATAACAAAGCGGAAAAATATGCCATTGAACTTAGGATGCTTCGTGAGAAACTTGATGAGGCTAATAGGATGATTAGCAAGATGTCATCTAGTTCTAATAAAGTTGAAACCCTCATTAAAAGTGGAAAGCATCCATGTGACAAAAGAGGTTTGGGTTATATCAATGAGAAGGAGACTCCTTCATCTAACAAATCTACTTTTGTCAAAGCAAGCATTGAATCAATTGTAGGTACACTCTCTCAAGGTAAAGCTATGAAAGCTACCGGAGGTGCCTCTTCATCAACAAGGATGTTCAATGGGAGAACTCAACAACTTAAGCATCAAGAAGCAACAACCTCAAATGCAAGAGGTGAAGCATCAAGGGTTGCTCTTCAAAGAGGTAAAATTGTGAGAAGACCAAATGCTATGGAAGCAAATGCAAATGGTAAACTTCTCAAATTTACTCCTATTTGTCATCATTGTAATATGATAGGACATATTCGACCTAGATGCTTTGAGTACATTCGGAAATGCAAACTTGATAATGCTTTTCATGATATGTCTTTGAATGGACCTAGGCAATCATCCATGTATGGATATAGTAATAGACCTAGGAAGACCTTGGAAAAGCATGTTGTTGAAAGAGTTGTTGATGACTTGCTTGCTAAATCTTGTGTTGTGCCTCACTCTACTATGCATAAGAAAATTGATAATGCTTTGTTTGATATTTTTGAAGATGTGACCAATGAGGTCAAGGTGCATGTTGAAAAGTCTAGTATTGAGTCAAAGCATGTTAGAAGTAAGAGTGAGAAGCATGTTGTGAAAAATGTGTGGATTAGAAAAGACACATCTAAATGTAATGTTGCACAATATGCTTTACGTGCCAACTCCTCCTATTCTTGGTACCTAGATAGCGGTTGCTCTAGGAACATGACCGGGAACAAAGAGTTCTTTAAGAATCTTGTTTTAAAGGATGGAGGTTGGGTTACTTTTGGTGATGGTACCAAAAAGCAAGTTCTTGGCAAGGGAACAATTTGTATCCCCGGATTGCCTAAACTTCGCAATACTTTGTATGTTGATGGGTTACAAGCTAACTTGATAAGCATTACTCACTTGTGTGAAATTTTTCAAGAAGTTAGTTTTAACAAAGATGTATGCACTATAATTGATAAAAAGGGCGATGTCGTCCTAAGAGTCAAAAGGTCTATAGACAATTGCTATTGTCTTGAGATAGATCCTCTCACATGCAACATGGCACATGAGTGCAATAAGCTTGATTTGTGGCATCAACGTTTGGGTCACATGAATTTTAAAGATTTGAAAAAGCTTGAAAAACATGGCATTGTTAGAGGTCTTCCTAATCTTGGTAAAAAGCTTGAGGTGGTTTGTGAACCTTGCCAATTAGGTAAGCAAACCAAAGTGCCTCATAAGAAAAATTCTTACATAGCTACCAAGAGACCTTTAGAACTTGTGCATATGGACCTAATGGGGCCAATTCAAACCGAGAGCATTAATGGCAAAAAGTATATTTTTGTATGCGTTGATGACTACTCTAGGTTTACTTGGGTTTATTTTCTTAGAAACAAGACCGAGGCTTTTGATTACTTTAAAAAGTTTTGTAATCAAGTTCAAAATGAAAAAGGTCTTGATATCAAGAAAATATGTCGCATTAGGAGTGATCATGGGACGGAATTTGAAAATGCAAAATTTAGTGAGTTTTGTGATGGTTTAGGGATTTCTCATGAGTTCTCCGCACCTAGAACTCCTCAACAAAATGGTGTTGTTGAGAGGAAAAATCGTGTCTTGCAAGAGATGGCTAGGGTCATGCTCAATAGCAAGAAAGTCCCTAGAAACCTATGGGCCGAGGCGGTCAATACCGCTTGTTATGTGTCAAATCGTGTTTTCAAAAGGCCCGGCACAAAACAAACGTCCTATGAACTTTGGAAAGGCAAGAAGCCTAATGTGAGTTACTTCCACACTTTTGGGAGTAAATGTTATATTTTGAATGATAGAGATCACTTAGGAAAGTTTGATGCAAAAAGTGATGTTGGTCTCTTTCTTGGGTATGCTATTAATAGTCGTGCATATAGAGTCTTTAACTTGACTACTAAGACTATCATGGAGTCTATCAATGTGAAGATAGATGATCTTAGCATGCTTAATTTGTGTGATGATAATGGTGTCAATGAATCTAAAGAAAACATGTTAAATGACACTAATACACCTATTGATGTGGCTAGTAGTGTTTCTAGTCAAGATGATGAAATTGATAGTCATGTTGAAGTTGTAAGTCAAGGGTTGGAAAATGCTTTAAATGATAATCAACAAAATGACCAAGTTGTTGAACATTCTCACCCAAGACTTAGAAACTTACACTATCAAGGAGACATCATAGGTGATCTAAATGAAGGGGTTAGAACAAGAAATCAAATTGCTAACCAAATATCCTATGCTTGCTACACTTCTCAAATTGAACCCAAAAACATTAATGAAGCAATTGTTGATGAATATTGGGTTGGGGCTATGCAAGATGAACTTAATCAATTTGAGAGGAATGAAGTGTGGTCTTTAGTTCCTAGACCCAAAGATATAAATGTAATTGGCACTAAATGGGTGTTTAGGAACAAGACCGATGAAAGTGGCAAGATTGTGAGGAATAAAGCTAGACTAGTGGCTCAAGGTTACACTCAAGTGGAGGGTGTTGACTTTGATGAGACGTTTGCCCCGGTTGCTCGTCTCGAGTCCATTAGACTTTTGTTGTCCATTGCATGCATTAAAAAGTTCAAATTATTTCAAATGGATGTCAAAAGTGCTTTTCTCAATGGATACCTTCAAGAAGAAGTGTATGTTGAACAACCTAAGGGTTTTGTAGACCCACACTCTCCTAATCATGTGTTTAAATTGAAAAAGGCTCTCTATGGCCTTAAACAAGCTCCAAGAGCTTGGTATGATAGGTTGACTCAATATCTTGTTGACAACCAATATAGGAGAGGTGGCATTGATAGAACTTTGTTTATCAAACATCATGATCATGATATTTTTGTTGCACAAATATATGTTGATGACATTGTTTTTGGGTCTACTAATAAAACCAAGGTTGATGAATTTGTTAGTGTTATGTCAAGTGAATTTGAAATGAGTATGGTGGGTGAGTTGAATTATTTTCTAGGTATGCAAGTGAAGCAAACTAGCATGGGCATAATGTTGAATCAATCTAAATATGCTAAAAATCTAGTTAAGAGATTTGGCCTAGAAAATGGAAAAGATTTTGAAACTCCCATGAGCACCACTTTAAAACTTGACAAAGATGAAAAAGGGAAAAGTGTTGACCAAAGCCTTTATAGAAGCATGATAGGTAGTCTACTTTACCTAACGGCTAGTAGACCCGATATTTGCTTTAGTGTTGGCTTGTGTGCTAGATTCCAAGCAAATCCCAAGGAATCTCACTTAAAAGCCGTCAAGAGGATCATTAGGTACATCAAAGGAACTCATAGTCTTGGTCTATTCTATTCATTTGATACAATGATATCCTTGTAGGCTATTGTGATGCGGATTGGGCGGGAAACATAGATGACCGAAAAAGCACATCGGGCGGTTGCTTTTATGTTGGTAATAACTTGGTTTCTTGGTCAAGTAAGAAACAAAATTCGGTTTCCCTTTCCTCTTCCGAAGCCGAATACATTGCGGCCGGAAGTGCTTGCACACAATTACTTTGGATGAAACAAATCCTTAAGGATTATGAGATAGAACAAGGAAAAATGACACTTTATTGTGATAATTTAAGTGCCATTAACATCTCTAAAAATCCGGTTCAACACTCCCGCACTAAACACATAGACATTAGGCATCATTTCATTAGAGATCTAGTTGAACATTCTATTGTTACTCTAGAGCATTTGCCTACTAAAAATCAACTTGCGGACTTGTTCACTAAGCCCTTGGACAAAGAGAGGTTTAAAACTCTTAGAATGTCCATTGGCATGATTTGTGTTGATTGATGTCTTTGTGTGATTGTGAGTGGCTTGATGAGCAAAACTTTAATTGTATATCATTGTCTTTGAGAGCTACTCACTTGAGAAGTAATGATCTTTAACAAGTATCTTTTATTGTTTTTAGATCATGCACTTAAGCTTGAAAATCTTATTTTTGAAAAGTGCACTAATGCTTCTCTTATATGTTTTAGTTTTTGAGTTTATGTGGTTGAATATGTGTAGATAATGGATGCATCTAGAAGTTTATTGTTAAGTACATGATAGATGACCTATGGTATGTATCCATTTTGCTTCGGCACTACATAGTAATCAACGAGCACCCTCATGGAAAGGGCTACACACCTTGGTTGTGAAGCCACCCAATGTAGGAAAGGGCTACGCCATTGTGATGAGTGAAAGCCGCCATGAGGAGTATATGTTTTTGTTAGTAAAATCAAAGAAGTGTTGAAATGAATCATTTAAAAAAAAAAAAAAAAAATTCTTTGATTCTAAGCCTAAAAGTAATGAAAAATTAAAAGGCTTATTGGTGTATAGTTGAGAATTGTGAAATAGCTCGGGTTGACAAATAGAAACGGGAAAACGAGCCACATGCACACACACGCTCATATGTTGATATCTATTCATTTTAAAAGCAAAAACCGGATGAATATCGGTTTGACCTATTTTTGGAAAGGCTTTAGATGGATAGGTGTGGATAGAGTTTGCATGTTGATATCACAATTACTCCTACTATATATTTGAGAAGCATTCACACACACACACTTTGCTTATGTGCTTGATTCATTAGCAATGTGAGAATATTTTTGAGAGATTAATGAAAATCTATGATTCTCTCTTGAACTTTGACAAGTTATGAAATATTTTCTCTTATTGCTTGATTGTGTGATTGTGTGGTGTCCCTTGTGAACAAATCTTCTTGTTGATAATATGTGGAGCATATGTTAAGGGGGAGCTTTAGTTTATTCAACTTTCGCTTTCTATACGATTTGTTTGCTTAATATCTCGTTCTTTATCTCTCGTGTCCCTTGTCTATTCCTTGACAAAAAGGGGGAGAAAATGTACACCTCACCATGTTTGATATTGGGGAGTTTTTGTATACTTCACACCTTGTGTGGAAATTGTTCCAATTGTGTGAATCTTATTCCTCTTTGTGCTTAATTGTGACTTTGTCTTAAGGGGGAGAATTCTTGTCTTAAGGGGGAGAAAGAATTCTTTCTTGACAATGTTAAGGATAGTTGGTTCTTGGAAATTGGGAAACTAAGGGAATGCTTTAACTTGAACAAATTTTATTCACTTGAGATAATGCATTTGTGTATGAGATAAGGGATATCTTCTTTGTTTGATGTTTGGTTAAATAACTCACCATTCTTCTTTAGAGAAGATCTCTTGTTTTGGTTGCTATTTTCTCTCATAGGTACTTTGAAGACCGAAAGAGGAATTCTTGAAGACTTGAAGATTTTTAGTCTAGGAATTTCTTTGTAATGTGAGATTGAGAGTATGCTATCATCTTGAGTTTATTTGAGTGAAACATTGTATGGTGAGGTTGAGTGTTTTTGCCAATGGAATAGCCAAAGGGGGAGATTGTAAGGTTCACTATTTGTATTGGCTTGATTCCATTGCAAAACACTCTATGATTGTATTAGTTGTTGCTTAGGACATTATTTGAAGAAAGGAAGCTCAAAGAGTGAAGAGCAACATCTCGTGCAAAAGTCGTCTTCAAGAGGTGAAAATCGTCAAAGGTAAAACTTGACTTCCACCCTCTTGCAAGGCGTTAGCGCACACACACACAATTCATACATGTGTGTCCCTGCATCGTGGTTCAAACATTTGGTATAACACATTCACATACTTCATAGCATGCTCATGCATTGATCTTGTATTGACAAACTTTGTGAAATTGCATGCTTTATGACTATCTCTTTGATATGGCATGTTTATGTGAATATGTGTTTATTTGTTTACGTATTTTGTGTTTAGGACTTGAACATGTTTTCATTTAATGCCTTATTGAGTTCCGGTCGTTTCGGTTACTCATACATAAGGTTTCGAGTCCAAACAAGTTGACTATGCTACTTTTCGTTCTCATTTGTTGTGTTGTCTTCATCGTCAGATTCCGAGATGATATCTCAACCATTTTTCAAAGTTGAGTAGTCGTAGTCGTGCGTGAGGGAGTCACGGTTCGTAATCCGAAAACGGATTCGAAATCGGAGGTCGGATGCTCAAGATATGGGGCAACGAACCGAGGGAGCGCGCGAGAGGTGGGCAAACCACGTGTGGCCACTTGGCCAGCCCGTGTGGGAGGCCGTGGGCCCCACGGGCAAGGGAGCCTTCTGCTCCCGTGGGCCCCACGCGCCCCCCACGGGGTGCTGACGTGGCACCACGTGATTTGCTCGGAAATCTTCTCCTTTTCCCTCCTTTTAATCAAACCTCCTTCCCTCCAACACTTATGCAATTTTTTTGAAGAACACCTCAATCCCGCATCAGTTTTTCAATTTTTTTGCTTACTTGTTTTGATCATATCTCTCTCATACGAACTCGAAATCATTCGATTCAAAAACCAAAATTATTGGTCTCGAAGAGAGCTACAAACCCCAAGCATTTCCAGAGGCAGTTGACTTCGGCATTTTTCTCAGTAGGTCAATTTCCAGTCCGTGGTCAGTATTGGTTTTTCAACTTCTTGTTTTTCAATTTCATTTTTGATCAACTATTGATTCTTTCCATTTGATTGATGAAATTTGTTAAGAAGTATGTTAGATCACATGCTAGGGTTATTTGATCATTTGTTAATTGAGTTTTAGCTTTGTAATATGTTTTGAACATATTTGTGCTAAACTTGATTTATCATGAAATTGATTTTAGAAAACATATATGTGATGTGCTTCATGTTATTTTCTATGTTTTATTTCATGATCTAAGAACTAGGTTTTTAGTGTGCTAAATTGAATATTAATACCTTTGTTCTTATTGTTTTTGCATGTTTTGATTTCTAGATATCTTTTGTGATTGAGTGTTGAAATCATATTCTAGACTATCATTGAACATGTACATTTTGCTTGATTGATCATCTAGCTTAATTTGTTTGTGCTTGCATCATTTGCATCACTTTAGATCATAGCCTTGCATTAGGTTGAAGTCTCTAGCAAAGTGAGTGAAGCTTTGTGGATAGAGCAAGGGAGCCTTGATTAGAGTCGGGAGGACTCGGATAATCAAGCAAGGAAGTCTTGTCTAGGGTCGGGAGGATCCGGATAGGCAAGCAAGAAATCTTCCTAGAGACGTGAGCGTCTTGGATAGGAAGTTGCTTCCTAGAGGTGTAGGATACATCTCGGATAGGGAGTAGGCTAGGTGGTTCACTAGGCCCGAGGGTAGACTAGGAGTTGATAGCTTGAGCGGATATCATGAGTTGGTAGCTTGAGTGTGTAAGTCCTTTTCATCATAGTGAATTGCTTCGCCGGTGGTTGTGGTATCAACCCGTGGATGTTTCCTCATTGAGGTTTTACCACGTTAAAATCATTGTGTTCAATTTTGCTTTACTTTCCTTTATCTTCCATATATTACATTGATTGCACTTCTTGTAATTTGATTAACTCTTGTCTTAGTTAATCCAATTCATTTGCTAAATCTATTCAAGTGTGCATTTGTCTTGTAATTTTCCGCATTAATTTTTGATTGGAAGAGTTTGGAGCCTATACCTATTCACCCCCCCTCTAGGTATATTTCACTACTACATTGAGGGAAATTTCATGACACATAATCAACTGCTACCAAGATGTAACTATAACCACAAGATGGTGGGAATGGTCCCATGAAATCTATGCCCCAAACATCAAAAAGCTCTATTATCAAATCTCCAGATAAAGGCATCTCATTTCGCTTACTTATGCTCCCCGTACGTTGGCATCTATCGCATGCCAAACAAAACCGGACTGTATCTTTATGTAACGATTCCCAGAAGAATCCAGATTGCAACACTTTCAAAGCTGTTTTTCTTGCACCAAAATGTCCTCCACATTGCAGCTCGTGACAAAATTTCAGAACGTCTATCTGTTCTGACTCCGGAACACATCTTCTTATCACAGAATCAGGACCATGAGTGTACAAATAAGGGTCATCCCAAAAGTATTTTTTCGCTTTTGTAACGAACCTTTTTCTTCCTTGTGAGTTCAAATCCTCTGGAACTACCCCACTTACCAAATAGTTAACCAGATCAGCATACCATGGTTCACTATCCATTACAGCCAACAATTGTTCATCCGGAAACTTCTCATGCAATGGCAATATGTCTACCTCATCCGGGTTTACCTGTACTAACCTGCTTAGATGATCAGCAACCACGTTCTCACTACCTTTCTTGTCTCGTATCTCCAAGTCAAATTCTTGTAGCAGGAGGATCCACCGAATCAATCTAGGTTTGGCATCCTTTTTCTGAAGAAGATGACGAAGGGCTGCATGGTCCGAATATACAATGACTTTGGCGCCCACCAAGTAAGTTCGGAATTTCTCCAATGCAAAAACTACTGCGAGGAGCTCCTTCTCAGTTGTTGAGTAGTTCAATTGAGCGTCATTTAAGGTTCGAGAAGCATAGTATATTGCGTGCGGAACCTTATCTACTCGCTGCCCCAAAACTGCTCCGATAGCATAATCCGAAGCATCACACATCAATTCAAAGGGCAATTCCCAATCAGGTGGAATTATTACTGGTGCGGTAGTCAATGCACTCTTCAAAGTGTTAAAAGCCACCATGCACTCTTCAGTCACCTCAAACTCAGTTTCTTTTGTAGAAGCAAACATAAGGGCCTTGTTATCTTCGAAAAATCCTTTATAAATCTTCTGTAAAAACCCGCATGCCCAAGAAAAGACCGTACATCTTTCACAGATTTTGGAGGCTGTAAACTACTGATCACCTCCACCTTAGCTTTGTCCACTTCAATTCCTCTTCTTGAAATCACATGTCCCAGAACTATCCCTTGTTGTACCATGAAGTGACACTTTTCCCAGTTCAACACCAAATTGTTCTCCTCGCATCTCTTAAGGACTAAGGTAAGGTTGTGCAAACACAAATCAAATGAATCCCCAAACACTGAGAAGTCATCCATGAATACCTCAATGATCTCTTCTAACATATCTGAAAATATTGACATCATACACCTCTGAAAAGTACCTGGTGCATTGCAGAGACCGAATGGCATCCTTCTGTATGCGAACGTCCCAAATGGACAAGTGAAAGTAGTTTTTTCTTGATCTTCTGGTGCGATAGCTATCTGATTGTAACCTGAGTACCCGTCGAGGAAACAATAGTGACTGTGCCCTGCCAATCGCTCGAGCATCTGATCTATGAATGGGAGAGGAAAGTGGTCTTTTCTAGTAGCAGTGTTCAGCTTCCTGTAATCGATACACACCCTCCATCCTGTCTGAAGCCTCTGTGGAACCAACTCATTCTGCTCATTGCGAACCACGGTAATACCTGATTTCTTAGGAACCACGTGAATCGGGCTGACCCACTTACTGTCTGATATAGGATAAATTATCCCCACTTGTAAAAGTTTCAGGACCTCTTTCTTCACTACCTCTTTCATTATCGGATTCAATCTCCTCTGGGCTTCTCTTGACGGTCTAGATTCTTCTTCGAGAAAAATCTTGTGCATGCAAACTGTTGGACTAATTCCCTTGATATCTTCAATTGACCATCCTATAGCTGACTTATGTTTCTGTAGAACCCCAATGAGCCTTTCTTCCTCAGTACCCTGCAATTCTGAAGCAACAATTACCGGGTATGTCTCATCATCACCTAGATACACATACTTCAGAGTTGTTGGTAACTCCTTGAGCTCCAACTTTGGTGGTGGATCATTGGCAAAACTGACAGTTGAAACTTGGAAGTCTGCAACTTCTTCTTCAGCTAGTTCAGAACTATCTTCAGTCATGTCGTCTTGATCATCCCAATCCCAATCTGCCAAATCCTCATCCTTGAATACTCCATCAACCCCAGGGTCTAAAACCTCGATGAATGAACAATCATCAGCTCCGGCAGGGTATGATGATGCTTCAAAAAGTTTGAACTCCACTGTCTCATCTAACACTGTCATTGACAGTTTCCCATTCTGCACATCAATAAATGTCTTTGCTGTTGCCATGAACGGTCTACCTAAAAGAACAGGTCTCATGTTAGTCTCTTTGCTCACATCCTCCATGTCTAATACCACAAAATCAGCAGGAATTATAAGTTTCCCAACTTGAACCAGAACATCTTCAACATGCCCTCTCGGATATCTTACCGAACCATCTGCTAACAGAAGTGACATTGTTGTAGGCTTCAACTCATTTAACCCTAGCTGCTTGTAAATAGAATACGGCATCAAATTAATACTGGCACCTAAATCTAGCATTGCTCTTTCAAGTTGGGTACCTCCTACCGTGATGTTGATGCAGAAACTGCCCGGATCTTTCAGCTTGGGAGGAAGTTCCTTCTGTAAAACTGCACTAGCACTACCTGCTATGTATTCCTGATGATTCGGCCCAAATTTCTGTCTGTTGGTGTGAAGGCTTTTGAAAAATTTTGCATAGGCAGGCATCTTTTCTATCATCTCAAGTAGAGGCAAGTTCACATGTACCTTGGACAAAACATCAAAAATTTCTTTGAAAGCCTTGCTGAGCTTGTCCCTTTTAAGCCTCCCAGGAAAGGGAATTGGTGGAACATAAGGAGGAGGTGGAACATAAGGGTCTGATGACTTGTGTAAAACTGAGGTTTTCTTGGGTGTCTCTACCACTACCTCTTCTTCTGCGTTAGTCTCCTTCTCACTCACCTCTTCTGATCCCCTGGTGCCCTCTTTCTGTTGCCCCCTGACAACTTCGGTGTCTAACACTCGCCCACTTCTCAACACAGTCAATGCTTTGGCTTGCTCTGATTGGCTAGGAAACCTTCCTGGTTCATTCTTGCGGACTGCGTCGACTATTTGCCCTATCTGTGTTTCTAAATTCTTAATGGATGCCTCAACGTTGTTAATTCTCTTATTTGTATCACGGGAGAAACGCTCTGTATTCTCAGCAAGGGATGTCACAATTTCTTCCAAGGACCTCTTCTTCGGCTGATAGGTGGTACTGTCTCTATTAGCTGCATTGTTCCATTGTTGAGGTTGACTATTGGAACCTTGACCTTGGTAAGTGCCTCTGTTGTACCCTCCTTGATTTGTTCCCTGAGTGTTCTGTGGAATGAGCTGATGACTATTAAGAGCAGTGTTAGGGTCAGAATAAGATAAATTGGAATGGTTACGCCACGCAGGGTTGTAGGTATTCGAGTAAGGATCGTTCCTCCCTCTTTGGTAATTGAAAGCTTGAACCTCCTCTGTCTCAAATGGTATCCCATCTCCATCTTGCACTAAGTTCACCCCTAACTGCTGTTGAGCCCTATTCGAGTTTTGGGCCATCATAGCTTGTACTTGCTTAGCTAGATTCGCCATCTGAATTTCCACCCCAGTTGTCTGGTTGACCTCATACTTACCTCCCTTTCTGACCATTGAACTTCTATGTTGGGAGTTTAGAGCCAAAGTTTCATATATCTCAGCAATCTCTAAAGCAGATTTCCTGGTAATGATACCCCCACAGGCGTTGTCAACAATGTTCTGTGTGAAAGGTGTCAATCCATCATAAAAAGTGCGGACTTTGTATTCCTCAGTCACCATGTGAGGGGGAATCTGATCTAACAGCTCCTTATATCGCGACCAGGCTTCATGGAATGACTCACCATCTTCTTCACTGAAACTGGCTATCTTGATCCGGACTTCTTTTGCTTTAGAGGCAGGGAAAAATCTGTTGAAGAATGCAGTACACACATCAACCCATGATCGCAAAGATCCTGCCCTTACTGAATTGTACCACTTGATACCCTTGTCCTTCATACAGTACCGAAAACACCTCATCCTCAACTGCTCTTCTGTCAATCGGCCCATCGGGAAATTCCCTACTGTAGCTTGATAATCCTTCATAAACTGGAGGCAGTCTTCTGTTGCCAAACCGTGAAAAGATGGCAGCATGTTTAAATGGCTACCCCTCAACTCATAACTCCTGGCTAAGGCATCTAACACAATAGGCTGAGGTTGGTCTCCCAACATAGGCTGTCCAGACTCTCTCATTAGTCTGATCTCATCTTCTAGTGCACGTCTTGGAGGACCCGGTGGATTGTCTCGAATTTCCTGTCTATTCTGAACACCTTGTTCATCATGATCCTCTCTTTCAGCTCGAATAACCCGGTCACGTTGCTCACCGTGATCACCCATATCCTCAACTAAAGGATCTAACTCTTCAAACTGTCTAGCAACTCGGCCTACTCGGTCAATCTCGTCGTTAGCAGGGATCAGAATACCTCCAAGCGAACGACGTCCGTTCATACACCTGAAAAACCTGAAACACCAAAAACACAACTACCACGAAGTAAGATGAAACAAGAGAATAATTAAAAACTAAAAAAATAAAATCTAATGACACACACTACCTAACCTAAACTAACTAGATCCAACTAATAGAATCTATACCAATCCCCGGCAGCGGCGCCAAAATTGATGCAGTAAATTCTGTGTTCAATTTATTAAGAAAGTTCGTTCACTGGGATCGGCGATTTTATCAATTAAAACCAATTAATCTAGCAAAGGTGACTCTAAATGCGAAAACTAAATTGCATAACGCTTTTCTTTGGAAAGATTGTTTAACTCTAGGATTAATCTAAATTATGACTATTTGAACTAAAAATCAAATCAACGAATAAACAAATCAAAGAATGAATATATGGGGAGAACTAGGGAATCGATGCACCTCTCTTAGACACTCAATGCTCTCAATTAGTCTCAATAAACACTTCAATAAAGTTTAGGGCTTGTTTTGATAAACAATTAAGAACGAATCTCCTTCCCACCACTCGCACAAAGGCCATGTGTCAAGTGGTAGTAATGAAATCCCTATGAACAAAACTCTAAGCCAAATCAATGCCACAAGGCCATGCAAACATTAATTTTCAAGTCTATTAAGCTTATGATTGTGATTCAAATGGAAAGGCCATTCACATCCAAACCCTAATCTCAAAGATAAACTAAATCACAAACTCATATCAATTGAGGCCACAAAATAATATGAATCAATAATATAGAGCAATTAATTCAATAGACAAGACTAAAACCCAATTGATTAACAAAAAGATAGACTAATTGATTACATAGAGTTGTCTAAAATTGGTTACATCAATCCCCTAATAAAGGTTTAGTTACACATCAATGGAGAGAACAAAAGTATAGAAGAGATGAAGATAGAACCCATTATGGTGTGATGTTTCTGACTTGCGATCTCCGTCGTCTTCCTGCTCCAAGTAATCTCCTCCGATGGAATGAATGAAAAGAATCAAAGAATGGTGGTCTTCAAACTCTCTCTGTCTGTCTAATATCTCGAACCCTATTTTCTCTTATTCCCTTCTTTTTATAGGTCTTCTGCAGTGACGAGAAGACGAGGAGGCGGTCCACCGCTCAACGTGCCGCTGGGTAGGCACTTGCATGGGCAGCGGAAAAAGTAACCTCCACACACTGGAATGGCTCGCCTGGCGTGCCGCTTAGTAGGCACTTGCCTCTTGAGCGGCATGGCCGGCGGAAAAGGTAATATCATTGGCGCCTGTTGCACCGCCGGCGGTGCACCTGCCTGATGGGCGGCATGAGCCGCGGAAAATGGGAGAAAAATGCCCTTTCTGCATCATTTGACTCTATCATCTCCAGAATACGATCCGATCAACAATTCTATGGTAAGAGACCTGCAAAGACTTAACAAACACATCAACCACCAAAAAGACCCAATAAACAAGCATAAACATAAGCAAAAAGGGCAAAATATAAGCATAGAAATAGACTGATCAGTGTTTGATTCAAGGTTGAAGTTATTTTCGGGGAAATTAAAATCAAGATGGATTGGTCCATTCCGAGTGAAGAAGGTATTCCCACACGGTGCAATTGAAGTGCAAAGTTTGAGAACCGGGGACACATTCAAGGTTAATGGACAACGGGTAAAACCATACTATGGAGGAGCAATGAGTGCATTCATGATCGAGCAAGTGAAACTTGGCGAGCCTTAGTGCCCATCACCACGTCTTGCCTAAACGTTAAATCAAGCGCTTAGTGGGAGGCAACCCACTTAGGTAGTTTTAATTTAATGCATTTTATTTTGTTTATTTGATAAAATTTTGATAGATGTGGAGTTTTCCCCAAATTTGTATTGGATATTGAGTCAAAAAACTTGTTGAGCAAAATGTGTTGAGTACCATATCCAAGATAGGTTTGGGGGTTTCTTTTGGCTTGATGAGTTTTGTGTAAGTGTGCAGCTGATATGCAAGAATGCAGAATGAGATTGACTAATTTTCAGCATTCTGCGATCAAATTCGGCGGCCTGGCCGCCGAATGAAAACAGAAGTTTCTACCAACAAACGGCGGTTAGAACGGCGGTTAGAACGGCGGGCATAAATCGACCGCCGATTGAATCAGATCTCCAAACCACAAAACAACGGTTTTAAATTTACAGCCTGGCCGCAGAATTCATCGGCCGCCGAATGGAAGCACTTATCGAAACGGCAGCGTTTTGGGCCAAAAAGGGGAATTCTGCGGTCAAATTTGGTGGCCTGGCCACCGAATGAAACCGCAGAATGCGCGATATCAGGTCTTAAAAGGGTTGTTGAAAGTATACAAACGTAGTTAAATTGCTTAAAGCATACCTAGAAGGGGGGGGGGGGGGGGGGGGGGGGTGAATAGGTTTTTACACCTTTTTTCAATCCCTTGAACAAACTTTCATTTGTCCCTCAAGGTAGCCTTACATACAACAAAATAAGCCAAGGAAGACATACATAAACAATACGAGAATACAATCATAAGAGCAAGGTCTAAGTATATCATCTAGTTGTGTGAGGTATAAGAACAAATAAACACAATCAACAAAGTAAGCTTGTATTTCAATGGATGTTTAATGAGTTACAAGAGTGATTAAAATATCACTATACAAAAATTACAATATACAAAAGAATCATAGATACAAAAATGATCAAAAGAATGAATCCACAAACCACACTATACAAAGTCTTGCTTTACAATACATCACACGTGAATATTATGAATCAAGATAATAAAATATACAATTAAAATATAAGAGAAAGAGATAGGAAGAATTAACACAAGAGATTTTTTAACGTGGTAAAACCTCCAAGGAGGAAACATCCACGGGTTGAACTACAACCATTGGGTACTATATTATTGGAAAGTAAACATAGAACAGTCACAAAGTGACCAATCTTTAGCTCACCCAACCTAGTGAAGTCTAAGCCTACCCAAACCTATTGGAAAGTGTGAAATCCCTCAATGATGCGAAACCACCATATATTGGACACCACACAAAACCAAAATCGATGGTAGATTAGAAATTCCTCAAGAGTGCATACACCTCCCGTGTACCCCGCTCTATCGGAGTCTATGTCTAACCATACGCTTAGGCCTACCAATACAATAGCCAACTCCCTATCCAAGGCACTCTTGCCTCTAGGGAGCCTCCCATGCATGACTATCCGAGTCCTCCTGACTCTAGCCATGACTTCTTGCTTACCTATCCGAGTCATCCCGACTCTAGGCAAGACTTCTTGCTTGGCTATCCGAGTCACCCCGACTCTAACCAAGACTTCATGCCTTTTACAAGGACTTCCTAATGTGATCATGTGAATGCAAATGATACAAACAATCAAATCAACATAGAACATGTGATCAATACATTCTATGGCACAAATAGACCTAAACATGTGATATCACAAGTAATCAAGTCTAGATGCAAAATACACGAATAAAACCTAAAGCATGTGAAACATCAAAACACATAAGCTCAAAGTCTCATTCACACATACAACACTTGAATCAAAATATATTCATGAAGAACAAATTCAAGATGCTGTCAATATACAATTAAATGCTAGATATATGAGATTTAAATCAATCAATATTCTAGCCAAAAATATAGAGCTAGGATTTGAGATTTACGTCAATCAAAACCTAGATTCTCTAAATCTCAAACAAATACACAAATCCTAGATTTCATCAATCAAAGGATTAAATCAAATCTCAAGGTTATTTATCACAAAATTAATTCAATCAAGTTCCAAACAACCTAAGATGTCATTCTAATCACAATACAACTCACAAACATATGTAAAACCTAGAATCATAGAAACTAGTCAACATTAGTCCATAAATTGACTTTCAATTAGAATGATAATCAAGCTATCTTTCTCAATAGCTTTTACCAGACATAAACATAGATATAGAAGAAGAAACCCCAAGCAAATGGAAGGTTAAAAAGAAAGAAATCCCAAAGTTAAGTCCAATACCTTGGTTTCACAAGCTGTTTCGGAAATCAGTGTGGAACCACTAGAATATTGATCAAAAAGCCACCAAAACACTTGGAAATGATAGAGGACTCAAATACAAACACTCTCCAACTTGAATCACTCAAATCTGACTACGGATGAGGAAGATATGATGTTTGGAAGTTGGGAAAAGTTGGGAGAAAATTCTAACGGGAAAACTTGCAATTTTCTTCTTAGTTTTTCAAATGGAGAGAGAGAGGGAAGAAATATGAGGAGAGAGAAGAGCCAAAATGGCCAATGGTGTGAGGCCACGTCACCCCCTGGCTGTGGGGGGCGCGTGGGCCTCACGGGGGCAGAGAGCCCCCTTAGCCGTGGGGCCCATGGCCTCCCTCACGGCCAGCAGCCCCTCTCGCGCACTCTCTCGGTTCTTCAGCCCGTATCTTGGGCATTCGAACTCCGATTTTGAATCTGTTTTCGGATTACGAATCGTGACTCTCTTACGCACGACAACGACTACACAACTTCAAAAAATGGTTGAGAAATCATCTTGGAAAACGATGATGAAGTCAACTCAACGAATGATAACGAAAAGTAGTGTAGCTACATCGTTTGGACTCAAAACTACATGAATGAGTAACCGAAACGATTGGAACTCAATAAGGAATCATAATAGAGCATATTCAAGTCCAAATACAAAAATACGGAAACATACAAACACAAAGACACACACATATGCTAGTTTCCGAACATAGTCCTAGAAAATGCAAAACACAAAGTTTACCAACATAATATGAATGCATGAGCATATTTTGCCAAGTGTGTGAAAGTGATATATAAATGAAATTAAATCATGAAGGAACACACAAGTATGCCATGTGTGTGTGTGTGTGTGCCTAGCCTTGTAAGAGATATGAGGTCATTTAAAACCTTTGTTGACCAATGATGCACGAAACTCTTAAAAGCCGGCTTCTTGAATGAATTGTGGTTAAGACATTCTTCGTCTTCTTAATTCTTCAATATACTAACCACTAAACATTACAAGAGAAACACGTTTTGATATGGAATTAATGTCAACACAAATTATAAACCTTACAATCTCCCCCTTTGGCAAATTCCATGTCAAAACCCCTAAACAAACACTAAAACAATTACAAAGAAAATTTGGTCACAATGAGTACAATGAGTTACACATATAGACACAAATTAACAACCAAAACAAGTCTTGAACTTCAACTTGGTCTTCTCTTGATATCACCTAAAAGAACTTGAAAGCACAAGAATATCCAAGAGACAACAAATATGGCAATATCCAATCTTAGGCAAGAAAATAGTAACATATAAGTTCAAGTGGATCAAGTATGCTCCCCCTTAATACATACTATCCATCAAAATATTTTAAGCCAAGATTCAACAACAAAAAATATTACATGCCATATAGTTCAAGCTAGATACCAAATATACAAACATATAAAACAACTAAAATGAGACTAAGTAAGCTAGATTTCTCCCATGTGTTTCTCATATTTCTCCCCCTTTTTGACATGATATAAAGCCAAAGGGAAAGAGTAAGAAAATATACCTTATGAAGCTCTCTAGCCACTTGTGCCACCAAGGAAAGAAGAGCGGTGTGCGGATCTCACATATTGCCTTGTTGGAGTTGATTTTCCTTCCAACTCTTTGATCCTTTCATCTTGAACAACAAGCTTGGCACTAAGGTCTTCAATCTTCCTTTGTGACGCCTCAATCAACCTACGAGATTCTTCAACCTCATTCCTCAATTTTAAAGCCCAACTAGGAAGAGCGGGTGAGCTAGGGACATGGGTAGAATCAAGAGATTCACCAAAAAGCCTAAACACATCATTAGACTTTCCCTTGTCCTTGTATGACATGGATGCCACACGTTTCTCACTCAACTTCTCTAAGGGAGGAAGCATAACATCACCATCAAGATTCCTCACACCTTTAGCTAAGCACAATTGAGTTATAAATCCCGGAAATGCCAATTTCTTATCCAAATGACTAGTACAAGCCGCAATCTCTATTTGCTCCACAAGCAATTCACCAAGATTTATAGGTTTGTTAGTCACCAAGGCATATACAATATTGATTTTGTCTCTATTAAGCTCCGAAGCATTAGTAGAAACAACAAGATTGGAGCAAACAAATAAATGTCAAAATGCACTAATTTTTGTTAACTCACCTTGCTTAATATAAACACGTTTCCCCCACACAAAATTACTATCATCACATAGAGTCCTACCCATTAAATCAAGGTTTTCCAAGATGTCAACATCAAGGAATTCTGATTCAATGTCATCGGGCAAGTCTAGAAATTCATTAACCTTCCTAGAACAAACTCTAAAGAGAACTTTCCTTATGCTTAGAGTAGCACTCGTCACAGTAGAACTAGATTTGTAAGCATGATAAAACTCTCTAACAACGGTCTCATTAGAGATTCCTAACATGTTCACCCATGAATTCCAATTTCTACTCTTAAGCACATCATAAACATAGGACCCAACACAAGAGTCCAAGTCAATACCTCTTTCTTGAATTAGCTTTTTGCAACCAAAAATTCCCAATTCATCCACTTTGTTAGCTTTGGAAATTTTGGAAGAAATTGTAGGTTTGGACTTGTCAATGGGAGTTGAAGAAGTATTTCCACCAATCTTCTTTGCTTTTCCCATAATCTTGCTATACAAAAAAAACTAAAAACCAAAGTGAGAGGAAACAAAAAAACAAATTAGTAACCAATAAACATATACAAAGGCAAAACACTATTTTCAACAAATCATCATGCATATAAGAATTTATCAAAGCATCTTCATGATTTATCAAAAAAAATAAGAATAATGCCAACAAACAACAACCTTAAAGAACATGTGAACATGTCATAAAAGAGAACAAGAATTTAGCATATTATGCTCCCCCTTGACAAGTGCCTCATCTAAAATCAAGATAGACAAATGTTCACAAAAATCACCACACAATCACATCACAAGCAATTTTATTAGATTTGCAAATAAGCTTCACATATCTAAGAGAGTTACATCAAGATTTTCAATCACTCTCATATATCATCAAAAATTGCTAAAGTATCAAAAGTACTAATTAAGCAAAGTGAGTGTGTGAAGATTTTGCTTCAAGTATATGTAAAGAAGTAGTTTGATAATCAAGCATGCAAACAATTTCAACATCTATTCATCTTAGGTCTTTCCATAAAAAGGTCAAAGCGGTTATCATCCGAAATTTTGCTTATAAATATAATAGATTTCAACATGTGAGCGTGTGTGTGCATGTGGCTCGTCAACCCATTTCTATTTGTCAACCCGAGCTCATTTGATTATTCAACTATACTCCAAAAGCCCTTTTTTTTTTTATTTAGGCTTGAATCAAAGATTTTTTTTTTATGATTCAATTCAACACTTCTTTGATTTTTCTAACAAAAACATATACACCTCATGGCGGCTTTCACTCATCACAATGGCGTAGCCCTTTCCTACATTGGGTGGCTTCACAACCAAGGTGTGTAGCCCTTTCCATGAGGGTGCTCGTTGAGTTCTATGTTGCTGAAGCAAATGGATACCAACCATTGGTCATTTTAATGTACTAGTCCTTAGGACTTCAAGGTGTATCCAAAGCGAACATCAATCAAGCTCAACATACTTAACAAAACATACAAGAGAAGCAAAGTGCATTTTTGAAACCAATTTTAAGGCTTAAAAGCACATGATCTAGAAGCAAGTAAAGAGATTTACTTAAGATCTTTACTTCTCAAGAGAGTAGCTATCAAAGAATATGAAGCTCACATTATTCAAAAATTAGCCACTCAACAATCATACAAATAACAACACACTTCATAAAATAAGATCAATGTGAACACTTATCACCAAAAGATCTTAAACTAGCAAATGTCAAAGAGGACCACACAAACACTATACTAGTTCTCAATTATGACATGCTTCATGAATGTGATACAAACAATGAGTTGATAGATGAAAAATCAAGTAAGCAAGCAATATGATATAGAGATACCTTCGCAAGCTATTTTCACCAAATACAATGCCTTCACCCTTTTTATGAGTCCTCTTGGCTTGTAAGTCCTCATGACTACAAGTTATAGGTGTGTCGATTCCAAGAGACTAAAGACAATGTAATCCAACTCAAAAAAAAAAAAAAAATGACTTTCTCTAAAAGCCATAACAACAATGTTACCATATAGATTCCAAAAAAAACTTCTCAAAAGTTAATCAACAAATTTTGACTATCATAACAAGCAAAGTGAGATAGCTAAGTTCATGTCAAGTTGTAAAGATACAAAGCAAAAAAGCTAAGCTTCTTATCAACAACATTAGTCTTAAAGCTAACTCACATGTGCAACTTACACTAATGGTAAGAGCACTCACCCTTGACAAATTTTGTCTTGGGTGGACATACACGAACATCATCAAGATTCTCTTTGACCACAATGTTGAACCTAGAGTAAAGTTCTTCCACAACTTGATTCACAATAATATCATTAATACTCTTTTTCTCAACATTGTTAGCAACACATGCATGGTCAAATTTTGAAGGATATGCATTCTTCACCTTCCGGACATTCTTAACATGCTTTGAAAAATTATCATGCTTTATAGTTGAATCTATCTCATTTTATAATTTTTTTGACAAGTATTTTTTAATTACTTTAGCTGCATACACAAAACATATTTTTTATTAAGAGAGTTTATATGAGAGTTCATAAGGTTTTATTGAGTGAGCTTCATTGTAACTAGTTTTGTTATTGTGTGTTGATCGTGTCTACTATTTGTTATATGTATTCATTTATTAACATATTAACATGGATGTGCATTGGGGAAATGAGGATAGATATCGGTCATCTCATCCCCATTCCCTAACCCTATCCACCACCCCCCATTTCCCCATATGAGGAAATTGGGGATTTGGGAGTTTGTTAGGAGGTATCCCCATCCCTCTCCTTCATGTTCTCCATTTTTTTAATCCCAATCTTTTTTTTATGTTCCTCGTTTTTTGTTTGATCATGTTTGACTAAAAATTACATATTAAAAAAAAAACACTCCATGGTTATAAGTTATAACATGTAAAAATATATATATATATATATTTATATATATATTCAATACAAATACAAATAAATTAAGAGTTAATGAACTATAAATACTTAGGGTTTAAATTGAGAAAGCAGAGAAATGGGGGAAATGGAGAAAATAATAATTATTAAAAAAAAAAAAAAAAGGTTTTTGGGGAAATGGAGATGGGAGACTCCTCCCGTCCCCATCCAATGTCCATCCATACATATATATAGATCATTATCTCTTGCATTGAAGGTTTGTGTCTTTAAGGGTGTACAAGATACAAGAGAAGTCTTGCAAGTTTGTGGTGACAATCATCTGCAAACAAATGTACATCGATGTTTATTATATAAAATGCATAAGATATGGTAAACCGAGAGAGTCTGGTCATGAGGTGTAATTATCTATCACTAGGGAAACTTGCAACTGAAATGGCCAAAATAATTTGGTCCCATGGTTTTTACCTTTCGGGGTTGTCCACGTAAAAATAATGTATTCTCTCTCCTCTCTTCCACCCCCCCCCCCCCCCCCCCCCCCCCCCCCCAAAAAAAAAAAAAAAAAAAAAAAACAATACAAAACAAAAAAAAAAACTTTTATTTTGTGTTTGCATTTATTTTATCTCGCAAAAAGTGTCATAACCTATTCACCCATCTAGGTTAATCCTAAATAGATAATTTACAAACTTTCACTATCAATATTGTTAAGTTTGATTGAGTTTGATTAACACCAAAGAGGTATATGTAATTGTTTTGTAAAGTTGTTTCTTACTAGCCCTACCTTAGGTAAGTTAGGTGTAATTTCCTCTAATTTATAATTACTATTCACTAATCAAAGGGGGTGTATTCAATCTAGAGTTCATTGGAGTTTGATGGATTTGTTTTAGGTGATGAATTTTGATGGATTCTACTAATTCCATAGATTTCATATAGATTTTATTGGACTTTTACATAGAATTATATGGAATTAAATGAATTTTTAATGATTTATCTTGAAAAAAAAATTGAATCTTCATATAATAGTTTGAGACACATTAAATATATATATAATGTGAGGTTATCAATCACCAATAAATTTATGCGGACTTTTATTTATATCAATCAAATTAATAAAATTTTGATATTATAAAATGAGTAATTGACTTTTTAAATTCTAATTATCAAGGCCAATATATATATATATATATAATATTAATTTCAATACATTCTTGTCCTCCATATTGAAAGACAAAATGTCTCTTTCAAAAACAAATATCCACATTTTAATAATCCAATCTCAAATCGTTATGCAAAGCAACAAATTTATAATAACCTTCTGTTTATATTAATCGCATTAATGAAAATTTGATATGACATTTTTTAAATTTTAATTATCAAGATCATTGTTGGATTTTATTTTGTTAATTTCAATACATTATAAAATCCAAATACGTCAAAATCTATAAGGGTTAGGCAAGATTTGTTATAGGTCTTTTTGTTTGTAAATTAATTTTAAAATCCATCAAATTCCATTACTTAACCAAATCTACAAAGTCAATGACTTTTTGAATATATCTATATTTTAATGGAATCTTTACAAATTTGGATTGAATACACCCAAATTCTTATGCCATATTTGGTTGGGTGGAATGGAATGGAAAGAAAATCATTCCATTTGTTTTGGTTTTGTAAGTTCCTTAAGTTTTGATTGGCTTATTTTTGTGGACAAATCACAATTGGGATTTGAATTGTAAGGGTAGCTTAGGCGCATAATTGTTGGTGATCAAGCACAACAAAGGCCCTCTCAAGACATCAAGATAATAAGCACTTCAAGGTAATCACTTGTGCTTACTTGCATTGAAGAGATCTTAGTTGCACACGCACACAACTCATGCATATCTATACTTCTTGTATGTTGTGTGTTTTGTATGTGCATTCATTTATTGAACTCTCTTCATACATGTTTTAATTGATTGTATCTTGATTGATAATTGCCATGTCATTTTAGGCATTAGGATGCATTCACTTCACAATTCACACTTGCACATCTTTGATGGATTGTGTTATGTTATTACTGTGTCGTGTAATTCATTTCCCGAAGATTGTTCGGAAACGCTGCACATGCACGATGGTGTGCTTAGTTTAGCGCGAGGATCGCCACCGGAGAAAGCCCTTGGCTTCTCCTTTGGTTTCACCACACAAAGTGGGAAAATAGGGCATTGTCGCCCTTGAGCACAAGGCGACAAAGAGATTAATTCCTGAAAATCAATCAGGTATGACGTCGCCATGAAATAACACCCTGAGGACAAAAGGCACAGAGATTATATGGTGTCGTTAGCATCGCCATGAGTGTCGCCCTAAGAACAAATGGTGATAGAGAAAATATATGGTGTCGCCATGGGTGTCGCCATGAGTGTCGCCCTAAGAACAAATGGCGACAAAGAAGATTATATGGTGTTGCCAC
>CM059867.1:37901369-38041643 GCA_030490815.1 Acer saccharum
AAGGAAAAGGGAAATCAACTCACCTGTTTGGGTTGCGAAAAAGAATCAATTTCCCAAACTTGGTAAAACCTCCTTTAATTGATATCACCCTAGCACAAGTGCATAATGTATAAAAATTCTTTTGTGCATTTATTTTTTATGCTTTATGTTGTTTGAAAATTGCACAATCTATTTTCCTTCGTTAATCTAGTATTTCTCTCTATGTGTGAAATTGTATATGGTAGTTTGAGAGGATAGAAACATTAGGTTTGAGGGTAATATATTGTGAGATTTGTTTAGTTTATTTCTTTTGAATAAATCGTGTTGCCAAGCACTTATTGGCAATTGCATGTATTGAGTACATTTTTAATTGTCAAACTTCTATATGCTTTATGCGTGTGTAGATTTTCTATTGCTTCTCTTGAGGAAGCGTGTGTGTTGCTTGTGCATGAAAGCAAGGTTTCTTTATCTCTTGGGATGAAACAAAGACAACTTGCAGTCTTGGAGGGACGAGCAAGCCAGAGTGCTTATAATGTAAGGTCTCAAGTTTATTGATTGGCTTATTTCGTAAACAAACACAGTTTGGGTTTTGTAAGGGTGATTAGGCTCTCAAGACTCAAGAAGAAGCACCAAAGTAAATTTCTAGTGCTTACTTTTCTTTGAAGAGATTTTAGGTTGCACACACCACATTCCTGCATATCTATTCTTGTGTATATTGTGTTTTGAATTGTGTACATTCTTGTTTAAATAATATCTCTACTTGCATTTTTATTGATTGCATCTTGTGATTAAATGCCTGTCATATTAGGCATTTGGATGCAATCTCCTTCACTTGTTTACTCTGCACAAATTGCTGTGAGTGTGAAGAAAGAGGGAATTGCGCTACTCGACCAGTGCAGATCCTCCGGTGGTCTTTTGCGCTGTAAGTTCACATTTAGCGCTCTCATTTCTATCTTTTGTATTCGTTTCTCAAGTAAACTAGGGATTTTAATGGTTTAAATAAGTGTTTCAGGTAAATAGAGGAATTTAGGGGCATTTTGGTCATTTTGGAGAAATAGAGGCTAATGAACTAAATATAGCACGGTGTGTATAAACTATCTAGAGGGTGGGTGAATAGATTTTACGCTTTTTTACACCCAATTTTTCTCGTGTTAGTCCAAACTTACGAATTTACCCTCAAGATATAGATAAACAGCAAGTGTAATATGGTGCGGAAAATTAATCAACACTTGATTTTTACGTAGAAACCCTCACGGGAAAAACCACGGGCTATGTAAGTAAGCCCAACACTCGAACCTCGAATCCACTAAATGTGCAAATGATTACAACCTATCCGAAGTAATCACACACCCTACCTAATCCCGGTATAGTGACCCTAGTCCATTTGCTTGCGATCTAAGCACCTAATCCCGGTTGCTACACACAAGACTTACCTTCTCTAGAAGAGACTACAACCCTAAGTGATATATGTGAATATCCAAAATGCAACATAGAGCAAGGGAAACCCTATATGCTTATCTAAGATGATTAATATGCAATTAAGAACAACCTAGATATCAAAACTAAATGACATTCAATTAGTTTAGCTAATCAATAGCACAAAACCTAATATGCTAGCACAATACAACTTCTCAAACATACATCACACGAATCTCAATATTGTATCCAAGCATACAAATAACATACAAGTAATTAATTAGATTGCTAGATAAGAAACACAAATATGTAAGATATTAGTGAAAAGCTTACCAAGCAAGTATGATGAAGAATCCATGCAAGATGACATCTATAAATATCAAGATATGCTATGATGAGATTGATGATCATGAAAAGTGTTTGAGTATTAAAAATGATTTCTTGGAATTTTTCTTCTCTCTTGAAAATATCCTCAAGTTAATTAAATCTGAATATGAACTCTCTGATTGACCTAAGACAAAATGGCATATATATAGGGTGCCAAACCAAAGTGAGGTCGTTTAAGTAAGTTTCCAAGAAACGTGCCAATCGCGGTTTTCAATCGGCGCCAGGCCGCCGTTCTTGACCGCCGAATTTGTCCCGAGAGAAACAAGGAAAACGGCGGTTCCTTGGCGGTTCATGACCGCCGTTTCCACACCGCCGAAATAAACCCGAGAATAAAATCAATCAGGTCTGAAACGGCGGTTCAGATCGGCGGCCACCCAACCGCCTATTCACCGTCGAATTCAAACGGCTGGTTTCGGTGGGCCAGGCCGCCGATCATGACCGCCGATCACCAACAGAGGTGAAAACCAAGGGATCCCAATGCATCTCCATAGGCGGTCTTCTGTGCAAAATCAAGCACATTCTAGTTGTGCGCGGACGTTTCCGAACACTATCGGGAAACGAATTACAAGACACAATACACACAACAAGATACAACATCAAAGTGCTAGTGTGTAAAGTGACATGTGAAGAATGCCACACATGAACAAGTTGCTAAGTGAGTGTGTGCAACTATCTCTTCAAGATAAGTAAGCACATAGAATTTACCTTCGTGCTTATCAAGACTAGGTCTTTGAAAGGGCTTCGAATAATAAACCAACTCCTAATACCCTTACAAGGATCCCCACATACATTTGATCATGAAATAAGCCAATTAAAAACTACGGAATCCTTACAGCTAAAATATATTTCTGGAGAGGATTGAAGATTATGCAATAAGGGAGAGATCAGGGTGCAAATTGTAATTTGTCGTGAAAAGCACAGCGTCAGCTGCCACGTCACGCGTTGAAACGGCGCTGTTTTGGACCTGCTCGCGCGTCACGCTGATGCAAGGCTGATGTCAGGTTGTCCCTTACCTTCAGCAGCCCGCCTCGACGACCCGTGGACTGACCCGACCCGACCTGACCTGACCTGACCTGACCTGACCCGGTTTCTAACCCGATCGTGACCCGACCTTTTCTAGCCTGTTTTCGACGATTTTCTAGCCAAATTCCGCCCAGATCGACGGCAACACTCCTTCGGTCACGAAGGACCTATTTCTAGCCTTCCATGCACAAGTTTCTCCTTCCTTCTCTTCTCCTTCAAGAAGCCAAACCTCCATGGCCACCAAGCTTCAAGGTCATTTCCAGCGGCTTCCTTCACGCTAAAACGTTCCAAACTCGCCGAAAGACTGCGGTTTCATGCAGCGGGAAAGTGCTCGCAGTCCAAAAGGTTCAAGCTCGCGGAAAAGCTTCGAAATCCTCCGCGACCTTGTGCGGCGGGCAAGAACCCCAAGCCTGGTGATGAACCCGCAAGGACAACCGACTCAAGCTCCTTTCACCGCCCAAAACACTCCCCTATATATAAATTCATCTTTCCTAAACCTAAACACATCCCTAATATCCAAATTACACCTAATAGCTTAGAATACCTTAGTATTACACCCAAATTACCCTAGACAATCCTAGACTCTCACTCTCCACCTCTTGACTCCAAGCTTGGGAAAGCCAAGGAACCTACTAGCTTGAAGACTTCACAAGAGATTGGTTGTTTTCTTTATCTCTTTTGCTTACTTTATTTTGTTTGTATTTGATTACATGTTTATGTTGGGAATATTGGTGGATTGTAATAATATTAATATTTTGGTTGAGTTTATTTGCTTGAGCTTAATATGCATGTTAATTGATTGACCAATTAATTTATATAATAGGATTTAGAATATTTGAGAAATCAATAGCATGCATGAATGATTATTTGTGTATGTTCTTATCCTAGGTTAGATTGGTTAATACCAATCTTGTAAGCTTATTGCTATCAACTAGGTATTGGATTTATTGCATGAACCCATTTCCTAGCATTTCCATGCCCTTACCATCTCACACTAAACTCTTCCATGACATTCATGAGTTTAGTGGTAATAGTTTAGTTTAGTTAATTAGTGTTTAATTAGTTAATTGATTTGGTAAGCTTGTTAGTTTAGTAGTTTAGTTGATTAATGTTACTTAGTTATAGTTTATTATTGTCATTTTAGTTTAATCCTAGTGTAATCATTAGTTTAATTTGTTGTGACCATTCCCTTTTACTTTCTTATATTAATAGTGTAAATAGATTGCATATATATATATATATATATATATATATATATCTAGACTTAGAACCAATTTAAGATAAACACCTCCTGTTGCCTCCTTGTCGGGAATGATACCCTCCTCATAACCACTATTGTAGGGAAAAATAATAACAAAAGTGGTAAACGCAGCGGAAGCGATACTAAAACGATTTAGTGACTTTTAAAATTTTTCCTTTATGACCTTAAACCCTTTTAATCAATAACATGCATATATATTAACAAAAGTAAATTACCTTTTGTCGCGTGATCGATTGACTTACGTCGATGGAATCCGCAAGACCTTCAATCCGAGCACGAACGTGGATCACCTAGGAGCGTGGTCTCCCTTTCCTTTGAATTGCAAACCTGTGAATGGACCAACAAAAACTTTCTTTCTTTGTTAGTCAAAAACAATCAAAGAATGTCAAATTATTCCGGTCACTTTTGAGTTCTCAATCTTATGATCGAAACTCGCGTGAACCTAGATCGATATCGTATACACAAGCTTATTGATGATTAAGCAATTGTATACTATCAAAGAATAATTTCACACTCCTTTTTGTCTTTCTAGAATAAAACTCTCTTAGAATTAAAAGAAGAGAAAGAATAAAAACTCAGCACACAAAACTTGTGGTGGCCGAACCCTATAAGAAACCTTATATAGTTGGCCGAATTCTTTAATGTCACTTATATAGGGGACTTAAATTCAACCCTACTTCTTTCAACTTTATAGACTTCAAACCCTAATCCACTCCTTGATTTTATTCTTTTATTTTGCTAAATAAAAAGACTCCTTATTTGATAAATAAATAAACTAATTTATTTATTTCCTTGTCAAACAAGTCTTTTTCTTTTAGGAAAGATTTGTTTCTTTTAAACAATTAATCAATAAATTAATTAATTCTTATTTAATTAAAACAAATGAAACAAAATAATATTTTAGGTTAAAATTTTAACCTTGCCGCCCCACTTGTATAAGATTGGGCCTAACATTATTTTCTTATTTCATTTAATCCATTGGACTTTAAATAAAAAAGCCACATGTGAACCAGACCCATTCTTACTAAAAAACAAGCCCACATGTCTTTCATTAATTATTAATATAATTGAGCAGGCCCATTACTTAAATAAGTGCAAATTATATTCTTAATATATTAATGCAATTCTAGATGGACCCTTAAATTGGTCCGGTAGAATATATCAAGTATCCATGCAAAGTCCGTGTGGATTGGGGATCTTGGCGGGCCATCTAAATTTAAGCTTCAATAGACATAACCTAATCACAATCAACAAATGATTCACTTAGGTCCGATCCCTTAATTTTAACTCATTCCACTAAAGAGCTAAAACTGAACTCTTAAATAAAGATAGAAAAGGAAGATGCTCCTCATTCATACCCTAGACAATCATATTGAGGATAGTGTATCCTCGTGATTAATATCAGTAATCGCCAAGAGTTCATAGACCGCCTATAACTTTCCAAGTTACCATATTTACTCATATGACCACGTTTTGAACTTGGATATTTTGACTTGTCCAGAAGCCATGTTTCAATAGACACTATCGAAAACTCAACGTTGAGATTTAATATCCAATTACCTCAAAACTCCATATGATGATATTATACTCTCATTTAATTAAATGGAGCCACGAGTCCATATCTTAAATGAAGTCCTCTATCGATTAACAATGAATATCACCAAACTATCAAGGATAGACTATGCGATATAATCGTACTCATTGATAACTCAAATGATATCACTTGCAACCATAAGTCCATCATTTATCTCAGGATTAATAGACTCTCCGATTGTCCTGATAATGAAAAGACTATTATCTATTGACGGTTCTAGATAAAGCTTTTCATTGTGATCCAGTTCAATGCACCCAGTGCACTAGATCCTTTTGCTCGAAGACACTCCGATGATTTAGACTCATCATATCTCATTTGATCCCACTCAAATGCTAGCAAAAGAATTCTACAACTTTACAAGATAAAGGTGCCCAACCTTTAACTTAAGTTATTAACATTATTCAAGACTAACTAAAGAATTGTGTCTACCACATACATATCCAGATGTACGAACATTCTTCTTTTCCCATAGTCTTTAGACCTTATGATTATTTACTTTGACAATTATAATATAACTATAAATGCTATCGATTTGTTAAACCAGAAATCACTTTATTAATATGAAAAGATTGTTAATTACAACTACACTCTTGCTATTGAGCATAATCCTAACAATACGTGGCCAACGATCGTATACTTGCGAAAGGGTAAAAATACACTTGCATGTGCCATATCATTTACCGTAGTTTCTTAGAACCGATCCGTGTGCCGATCAAGTCATTGGCACCACAGGGGATATATTTTAGAACTACCATGTGCGTGTCATGGTCTGTCGTTGGTCTTGCGCCCCTGGTCATGCACAGCCCTTACCAGTGCAAATCACCAGTGGTTTGCTGCTGGTCATGCACAGCCTTTACCAGCGCAAATCACCCAGTGGTTTGCTGCTGGTCGTGCGCCCCTCGCATGCGCTGGTCCACCAGCGCTCAGTGCAATTTTTGGATGTGCGTTGGTCGTGCGCTACTCGACCAGCGCACGCACCAGTGCACACTGCCATACTTGATGCGATTTTTTTCAAAACGACCTCACTTTAATTAAGTCTCTATATATATGACTCTATATTTTAGGTTGTTTTTAAGAGTTCAAAAATCATATTTTTCCTTAGAATATTTTTCAAGAGAAAAATTCACAAGAACTCACCTTTAAACACTTAAAGCTTTTCCTTTGTTCATCAAGTTCATCTAGGATCATCCATGACCATATAGGATGCATCCATGCATGGTTTTGCATCATCACATCTTTCTTGGTATTTTTTCACTAACTTCATCTAATTTTAGTGTTTTTCATATTCAACATCTCTTTAATTACTTGTATGCTATTGGATCATATGCTAATACAAGTTAGATATTATTTGTGATGAATTAATTGAGTGTTGTATTGTGATAGCTTCGTAGGATTGCTTAATCTATGTTTAGCTAAGCTTTATGAATGTCATTTAGTCATTGATATCTAGGTTATTCTATTGCAAAATTGTCATCCTAGATAAGCATATAGGTTATCTAGCTCTAATTGCATTTTTTGGATATTTCATATTTCACTTAGGTTGAATTATCTCTTCATTGAGAAGTGAGACTTGTGTAGCTTCGGGGATTAGGTTGCATAAATCACAAGCAATTGAACTAGGTCCACTTATACCGAGATTAGGTAGGTATGTGATTATATACCGGGATTAGTTTGTAATCTTTAACATATTTAGTGGATTCGAGGTTCGAGTGTGGCGCACTTACTAGCCCGTGGTTTTTTCCCGTGAGGGTTTCCACGTAAATTCAAGTGTTATTTATATTCCGCACCATATTACACTTGCTATATTATATTGACTATTAAGGTATTTTCGTAATCTTGACCATACACGAAATTGGGTAAAATCGGGTAAAATCGGATAAATCTATTCACCCCCCTCTAGATTAATATTGAACACACCGAGTATTTGTTTCAATTGGTATCAGAGCGGGTTCCTAGATATACTTGGGTGATCCTTGCTCATTTTGGTGTGTTTGCATTTTGTGTGATTTTTGATCATTCATACATTTGCATTCATTTTATTCATATATAAACACTACGAGTGGAAACGGTGGAAATGGTGGGTGGCAACGAGGATGCTTCTAGCATAAGGCCTCCACTTCTTATTGAGTTGAATTATGCCTCTTGGAAAGGCAACATGGAGTCATACATATGTTAAATCCATGACTGATCTTGGATGGCGATTGAAGACAGCTATACATCACCCATGATAACTCCTATGGGTGGAGGAGAGGATGTGCTCAAGCCAAAAGCGCAATGGAAACGCATAAGAGTTTGAGTTATCAAATGGAATATGAAGGCAATGCATGCCATCCTATGGTGCATGGATGAGAATCAATATAAGTTGATTCAAAACACTAGGATAGCTAAGGAGGCATGGGACATCCTGGAGGCTGCACATGAAGGAACCGAAGTTGTAAAGGAATCGAAGCTTCAAGTTCTCCAAATGCAATTCGAATTGCTTAGGATGGATGAGAAAAATGCTTCAACGACTTCGAAATAAGGTTGAGGATATTGTGAACCAAAGTCATCAACTTGGTGACCCGTACTCGGATAGGAGGATCAAGCAAAAGATTTGAATCGCTTCCTGATGATCGTCGTTGGTACTCAACAAAATGATTGTTTTTAAAATGTGTTCGTGTTGAAAACCGATTTCACCACTTAGATGTTAAAATTAGTAAAGTGGCAAGTAGGATTCGTTCCATAGGGAATTAGAGTAATAGTTGAATAAATTAACAATTCCTAAATGCAATAAAATAAAACATTAGCAATGGATGGTTGAATGGTTTGTTAAGCCATCAAACATACATAAAAATAAACCTAATAAACCTAATAAAATAGATAGAAATCTAGATAAGAGATATATGGGATTAACAATTAAGGGAATCGTAGGGAATTGTAAGGATTCCCATCTATTGATTGGCTTATTTTCGTGGACAAACCACATATTGGGTTTGATGTAAGGGTAGCTTAGGTATTTGATGGTTGGTGTTTTACACAACCAAGGCCCTCTCAAGACCTCAAGAGAAGAAACACCAAAGGTAAATTCTAGTGCTTACTTGCTTTGAAGAGATCTAGTTGCACACACACACAACTCATGCATAAATCTTTTTTATGTTGTGTGTTTTATATGTGTGCATGCATGTTCTTGAACATCTCTTTTTGCATGTTTTATTGATTGCATCTTATCATTGAAATGCCATGACATGTTTAGGCATTAGGATGCATTCACTTCCCACACTTGCACTTCATGATTATCTTAAGTGTGGTGTAATTCGTTTCTGTTTGTGTGATCAGAAACGTCCGTGCTTGCACGATGGTGTGCATGTCTTAGTGTGATAGTTGACCACTTGAGAAGGTCTCATTCTTCTCTTGGATAGTGGTAGATTGGTTGGGTTGATTGGAGTAAAGTGTCTAGTTTCAAAAGATTGGATTTCAATGTTTCAAGTGTTTTCAAACTGACCTTTGCATGGTCTTGTGACCATAACTTTTTATACAAAGCTTCAAAATGAGTTTTGAAAATTTTGTATAACTAGACACCCATATCTTTCCACGGTATATTATTCGTAATATTTCATGACCGTTTGGATTGGTTTTAAAATCTCCAAAGGTACAACCAAAACAGGGCAACTCTGTTGTTGTCCATTTCTGACCTTTGGTCACTCAATTGTTCATAACTGTTTCTATAGACATCGAAATATCATTCTATAAAAAATAGTAGAAAGTAGACATCCATACCTTTCCAACGATATATCATACGAAGGTTTCGATGTCGTTTGTCATGTTTCGAAGCACTCAAATCTTGAGCCACTGCACTGACGCGAGTACCATGAAAATGCCCATAATTTTTTCCTCCATTTCTTCCAAAACGACATAGTTTTCACTTGGGCATTATAAATACATATCTTCTCATCATTTTGAGGGTAGAGCCATAAAATCAAACCCTAGAGAGAGAGGCTCCATATTATTGAGAGAGAAAGAGACTTGAGAAAAAAGCTTAAGATTACATCTTTATCTCTCTAAACCCATTCCCATGCACAATCATCATCTAGGCATCATCTAGGCTCATCTAGTATGTGCTAATGCATGGGTCTTCTTCACACACATTGTAGATTTGTTAAACACTAATTTCATCTAATCTTAGTGTTTTTACTTATCAATTTATCTCTTTTATCACTGTATGTTCTTTGAGTAATTTCTACATACATGATTGAGATTATGTGTTGATTGGGTTATTATGTTTAACTAGGTTTTCATGCCTATTTTAATCTAGCTAATTAATCTAATTATTGATTGGATTATTTTTGATAGCTTAATTGATTAGGTCATTATTGCCTAAAAGCTATGCCATAAAACATTCTTGTGTGATTTATTGATAACTAGGTTGATAGATTGTATTTTAATCAACTAGTTAATCTTTGAATGTTTGTGGGTTATTGTGATAGCTATTGTATTTAGGATTAGTCATCCTTAACATAGCTAAAGTTGTATGCCATGTCATATAGCTATTTTGATATCTAGGATTGATTTTATGTCATCATATAATCCTAGATAAGCATCTAAGGTTCCCTAACTTTTTTTGCTCTTTGACAATTCATTGCATATTCACATAGGGTATTTGATCTCTTTGGAGAATGTAAGTCGTGTGATAGACCGGGATTAGGGGTCACATGAGCAAATTGGACTAAGAGCCGCTATAAAAGGCCCGCGGGGTAGATTAGAGGGTGCTCACGCCAAGAGTAGTGTATCAGGGGATATCACTAGGATTGAACCAAGAGTGGCAAGTGGTAGTGTCCATAGCCTGAGTTATCTAGGTGAGAGTCCGAGAATCACTTGAGGGTGTAACCGTCTTTTCATATAGTGGATTTCGAGGTTCGAGTATGGCGCACTTACCAGCCCGTGGTTTTTCCCTATTGAGGGTTTCCACGTAAATATCAAGTGTCATTTATTATTTCCGCACATTTACACTTGATTGCTTGATTGACTAGTTTGGGGGCATTTTCGTAAAATTGACATACATGCGAAAATTGGGTAAAATCACCCCCCCCCCCCTCTAGTAGTTTTTATCACACCGTGCATTATTTGTTTCAGGAATTAATGGGATCACAAGTGGATTACGGGAAGTGCTTCTCAAGCTACCTTAGTAAACCACCTCATAAATGTTAATCAATTAATTTCTAAAATGTGTTTAGACCATTACTATGAACCCTAAACAACTTCCCACCACAAGACTAACCGATTAAGGAGGGGGTTATAGCGGGATCAGTTTGTTACAATTTAACGGTTTAGATAATCGCGGTTGATATACCCTCCGACGATTTATCCCACTCACATGTTCTCAATCCGTCAAGGTTGTCAATCCAATCAAGATTATATAACAAATTATCCTAAGCAAGAGTATAATCATCTAGTGGGTATACATGTCATTATATAATGCATAGAATCGAGTTATAAAATGAATAGAACACAAATAGAGATTAAATATATAAAGCTTAAGCAAAACCCAATCCAAATGTTCTCACATAAAAACCCTAGAAAGGGGGTTTAATTACACATATTATAACCAAGGAAGGCAACTAAAATATTAGGAAATCACCCTTGGTCTCCTTTTGTAAGCTTGATCATTTCCTTGCCTTTGATGCTCTTTGTGCAAGAGGGATGATGAGGATATGTCTAGATAGTGGAGTCAAATGGGAAGTGACTAAGGAGATTTGTGGAGAAGATAGAAGAAGAAATGATTTGGGGAAGGAATCTAGATATTTAGTTTAGATAGAGGAGAAGTGGAGGGATTAGGAATGGTAGAAAGGAGGTTTCTTGGTTGTCAAGAATGGCCAAGAGTTGTTCAAAAGAGGAAAATAGTGATGAATTTATAGGATTTTCAAATTAGGTCTCAAGTGGCAAATTACCCAAAACACCCCTAACCATGGCAAATTACCATTTAGTCCTCAAGTGGGGGCATCTTGTAATTTGCCACACCAATCATGTTTGAACAGAGGAGGTCGCTACTTCTCAAATGGCGACGGATCCGGTGACGAAAATGGCGACATCATCAGGTGTTGAAATCAACTCCCAGTCACCATGTCGACCCGAAGGACCAAATGGCGACAAAATAGCGACAAGTGGCGACTTTAGGCGTGGGGAGCGTGGAGATTGGAGGCTAAAATTCTAGCCGATTGGGGCACCGGAAATGGACCGACCCCTGAGCTGTCCTCTTTACCGTTAATTTAGGTTGAAAACTGATCCAAGATAGGTCGGTTTTCGACGTCATCGGTGGAGCTAGGGTTTAGCTAGAAGGCGTTCATGGAGGTCACGCGTGAGGAGGATAAGGTGAATAGGAGATAGGTGGGGTGCATTTAGCAATCGAACGGGGTGCACTTGGGCTCACACCATTATCTTCATTGGGGTGCAGTTAGTAGTAGCCTGGGGTGCACGCAGCTGTTCCTTCTTTGCCTTAGATGGGGTGCCTTTAGAACTGTCTTGGGGTGCAATCAGATGCTAACCATGGTTGCTTGGCCTATGCTGGCTGTCTTCATTGGGGCACGTTTAGCAATTGTTTAGGCTGCACTTAGAAGCCTAAACACCCCATTAAAACCACCGTTTTCTTTGCATGACGTGGCGCCCTTCTCTGCGTTGCGTGGCGAATTCTAACAGCCCCCTGAATTCTTCTAAATCACAATACTTCAAACCTTCTTCACAATTTACACTTTTACCCTTAACGACCAAAATTACCTCAATGCCCCTGAAATTATAAACCTAAAACACTTATTTTATACCATTAAATCATGAGATACTGCCCGAAATCAAGCAAAGGAGAAGAAGTGAGGGCCAAAATCATACCAATTTTGGTCCGATCACTTCCCGAGAGGTTTAAGTCCAATGTGATGGCTTTAGAGGAGAATATCCATCAAGTATATAAAGTCGAGTGAGGTGATTGGAAGACTACTAGCTTATGAGTCGGGAAGGGTCCTACCTCCACACCTCCTAAAAAAGCAAAAGGGATTGCTTTGAAACCTCTAAAGTTGAGAAGGAGGAGAATGATTACTCGACGAAGAAATGGCCTTGTTGATGAGAAGGTTCAAGAAATTCTACAAGTCCAAAAAGAGGTTTTCAGATCCAAGGCCAAGACTTGAACAAAAAGACTCTATTCAGAATTTGAGCTTAGACAAGAAAAGACCGAAAGGAAAGGGGTTTGATGCTATGAATGTGTGTGGTAGTCACTTTACCCCTGAATGTGCTAATCACATTAACAAGAAAAAGGGAAAAGTGATGGCCGCCACATGGAGTGGAAGTAATAACTTCAATGGGGAGAGAGTCTTCGGATGATGAAGACTCATGGCTAACTTTATAGCCTTTGCCTTCTCCCAAAAGCAAAGGTTCTAGTGAGAAGAGATGAGAGTCAAGTGGAAAATGACTCAAGTGATGATTGCTCTTCATCACAATACACAAATGGTAATATGGATAGATGGATCTCAAAGACTACATGGAAATTTAAGTTCAAGGTTAAAGAACAAGAGAGAAATTATGAGGTTAAAGGAAGAAAACCTAGATCTCTCAACACAAGTTTACCATTTAAGTGAAGACGTGTTGAGAACCATGGAGAGTGGAGATAAGCTAAGAAAGGAATTAGACTTATCTAAGAGAAGTGAAGAAAGGTTGAAGAGGAACTTGAAGTTGCTAGAGAGTTGATGGCCAAGATGGACTCCAGCACTAAAAACTGATTACATGTTAGATTTTGGAAAAAAGGCCAAGTGACGAGAGGGTCTTGGGTATGAGATGGCAAGGGATTTCAACCTCTAACAAGACTGTGTTTGTCAAGAGCTTGGCTACAAAGAAGCTTCACCGGTGCAAACTCCTATGAAGAAAATTGATCCTAGGACAATTTTCAAATAGTGCACAAGTGAAGGTGGCTCCAAGAAGGCAACGCTCACCTACAAGAGCTCTTCAAGCTAACATTTCTCAACCGATGGCTCACAAAGGAAAGGGACCAATAGGGAAGCTATACCTCGGAAGCAAGCTAGACCGTTACACAACGATGGATTGAACCTACTCAACCACAAAGACATGGGAAAGCTCCTCTGTACACACAAGGACAAGGTATGATTCGTTATTTTATTCCTACATGTCATTTTTGTGGTTTTGATGGTCATATTTAGACCAAGATGCTTTCGTTATATTAAATGTGTAAAACTAGAAGCATGATTGAGAAGAAAAAGAAAAGCCATGATGCTGTTCCTAAATGATAAGATTGATTTGTATGATCCTAGACAATCTAAGCCCATGTACCAAAGACCACTAGGAAAAAATGTGTTACCTAAGTGGATTAGAAAATGAAATGTTTGCCTGTTCACAAATGCCTTAAAGCTAATTCTTCTAATTTTTTTGTATTTAGATCTAGTGGTGCTCTAGGCACATGACGGAAACAAGAGTTTCTTCGAGACCTTGTCATGGAGGAAGGAGATGTGCACCTTTGGTGATGGATCCAAAGAAGTTGTAGGGAAAGAAACCATTTCTATTCCCGATTACCCTCATTGTCCGATGCTTATTTGTTGATGGCTTAAAAGTCAATTTGATAAGCATTTCACATCTAAGTGATGAAGGACTTTCCGTCTTATTTATAAAATGATTGCGCTATCCTATTGCCCATGGACAACCTTGTTAAAAGGATGAGATCTAGAGACAATTGCTATTGTCTTGAAGCTAGACTAGTCTCAAACATGTGTTCATGGATGAGCAAATTGAGTTGTTGGCATGAAAGACTTGGCCACATAACTTTAGGGATTTACGAACCCTTGGAAAGTTCAATTGTGTGTGTGGCCTCCCTAAGCTTGGGAAAAAGCCAATGGTGTTTATGGACCTTGCCAACAAGGAAAACAAACCAAAGTATGCTCAAAAAGGCAAGTATCTCTCCACCAAGAGCCTCTAGCTTCTGAAACAAATTATAGCACGGTGTGTATAAACTATCTAAGGGGGGGGGGGGGGGGGGGGGGGGGGTTAGGTTGAATAGATTTTAAGCTTTTACCCAATTTTTTGTGTTAAGACAAAATTATGAAATTACCCCTAAATAGATAAAGCAATAAATCAAGTATAAATGCGAAATTAAATACACTTGATTTTACATGGAAACCCCACGAGAAAAACCACGGGCTAGTAAGTAAGCCACACTCGAACCTCGAATCCACTAAATGTGTAAAACATTACAACCTAATCCCGAAAGTAATCACACACCTACCTAATCCCGGTAGTGAACCTAGTCCAATTGCTTGCGATCTAAGTAACCTAATCCCGGAAGCTACACACAAGACTACTTTCTCAATGAAGAGAATAACATCCTAAGTGAATATATGATATCCAAAATGCAATATAGAGCAAGGGAAACCCTATATGCTTATCTAAGATGATTAATATGCAATTAGAACAATCCTAGATATTAAAAACTAAATGACATGTCAAATAGTTTAGCTAATCAAGATTAAGCACAAAACCTAATTAGCTATCATAATACAACTTCTCAAACATACATCACACTAATCTCAAACTTGTATCCAAAATATATATAAATACAAGTAATTAATTGTGATTGCTTGTTAAGAAAAACAAAAAATATGTAAGATATTAGTGAAAAGCTTACCAAGCAAAGTATGATGAAGGATCCATGCTAGATGACATCTAGATGATCAAATGATGCCAGATGATGATTGATGATCATGAAAAAGTGTTTTGAGTGATTAAAAATGAGTTCTTTGTGTATTTTTTCTTGTCTTGAAAAATATCCTAAGTATGAAGCATGAATATGAACTCTCTTAATTGACCTAAAGTCAAAGTGGCATATATATAGGGGCCATAAGTGAAGTGAGGTCATTTGAAAAACGCACCAGAAATTGCTCTGTGCGCTGGTGAGCCTATGCTGGACGACAGGCACACGACCAGTGTAGGGAAAAATAAACAAATAAAGTGTTACACGCAGCGGAAGCGATACTAAAGACGATTTAGTGACTTTTAAAATTTTTCCTTTATGAACCTTAAACCCTTTTAATCAATAAACATGCATATATATCAACAAAAGTAAATTACCTCTTGTCGCGTGATCCGATTGACTTACGTCGATGGTAATCCGCAAGACCTTCAATCCGAGCACGAACGTGGATCACCTAGGAGCGTGGTCTCCCTTTCCTTTGAATTGCAAACCTGTGAATGGACCAAACAAATACTTTCTTTTCTTTGTTAGTCACAAAACAATCAAAAGAATGTCAAAATTATTCCGGTCACTTTTGAGTTCTCAATCTTATGATCGAAACTCGCGTGAACCTAGATCGATATCGTATACACAAGCTTATTGATGTTTAAGCAATTGTATACTATCAAAGAATAATTTTTCACTCCTTTTTGTCTCTCTAGAATAAAAACTCTCTTAGAATTAAGAAGAAGAAAGAAATAAAAACTCAAGCACCAATTAATTGATGTGGCCGAACCCTATAAGAACATATATAGGTTGGCCGAATTTTTCTTCTTTTTCCTTTAGGGTTGCCGAATTCTATGTAGTATAGATTAGGGTTGGCCGAATTTCATCATGTCACTTATATAGGGTGACTAAAATTCAACCCTAATTCTTTTTAACTTTATAGACTTCAAACCCTAATCCAACTCTTTTATTTTTATTCTTTTATTTGACTAAATAAAAAAGACTCCTTATTTGATTAAATAAATAATACTAATTTATTTATTTACTTATCAAACAAGTCTTTTACTTTTAGGAAAGATTTGTTTCTTTAATTAAACAATTAATCAATAAATCAATTAATTCTTATTTAATTAAAACAAATGAAACAAATATTTTTAGGTTAAAACCTTAACCTAGCCGCCCCACTTTATAAGATGGGCCTAATATTATTTTCCTATTTCATTTAATCCATTGGACTTTAAATAAAAAGCCCACATGTGAACCAGACCCATTCTTACTAAAAGAAACAAGCCCACATGTCTTTCATTAATATATTAATATAATTGAGCAGCCCATTACTTAAATAATGTGCAAATTATATTCTTAATATATTAAATGCAATTCTAGATGGACCCTTAAATTGGTCCGGTAGAATATATCAAGTGATCCATGCAAGTCCGTGTGGATTGGGGATCTTGGCGGGCCATCTAAATTTAAGCTTCAATAGACATAACCTAATCACAATCAACAAATGATTCACTTAGGTCCGATCCATTAATTTTAACTCATTCCACTAAAGAGCTAAAACTGAACTCTTAAATAAAGATAGAAAAGGAAGATGCTCCTCATTCATACCCTAGACAATCATATTGGAGATAGTGTATCCTCGTGATTAATATCAGTAATCGCCAAGAGTTCATAGACCGCCTATAACTCTCCAAGTTACCATATTTACTCATATGACCACGTTTTGAACTTGGATATTTTGACTTGTCCAGAAGCCATGTTTTCAATAGACACTATTGAAAACTCAACGTTGAGATTTAATATCCAATTACCTCAAAACATCCATATGATGATATTATACTCTCATTTAATTAAATGGAGCCACGATGTCCATATCTATAAATGAAGTCCTCTATCGATTAACAAATGAATATCACCAAATTATCGAGGATAGACTATGCGATATAATCGTACTCATTGATAACTCAAATGATATCACTTGCAACCATAAGTCCATCATTTATCTCAGGATTAAGATAGACTCTCCGATTGTCCTGATAATGAAAAACTATTATCTATTGACGGTTTTAGATAAAGCTTTTCATTGTGATCCAGTTCAATGCACCCAGTGCACTAGATCCTTTTGCTCGAAGACACTCCGATGATTTTAGACTCATCATATCTCATTTGATCCCACTCAAATGCTAGCAAAAGAATTCTACAACTTTAACAAGATAAAGGTGCCCAACCTTTAACTTAAGTTGTGAACAATATTCAAGACTAACTAAAGAATTGTGTCTACCACATACATATCCAGATGTACGAACAATTCTTCTTTTCCCATAGTCTTTAGACCTTATGATTATTTACTTTGACAATTATAATAAACTATAAATGCTATACGATTTGTTAAACCAGAAATCACTTTATTAATATGAAAAAGATGTTAATTACAACATTACACTCTTGCTATTGAGCATAATCCTAACAATCTCCCACTTGCGCTATAGCAAATGTGTCATATCTCTCAAGCCCATATTCTCTAGATGCCCATCGAAACTCTTCTGAGGTAGAGCCTTTGTGAAGGGATCCGCTAGATTTTCTGCTGACGCGATTTTGGTAATCGTCACGTCACCTCTTTGAACAATCTCCCTTAAAAGATGATACTTTCTTTCAATGTGTTTACCTCTCTTGTGACTTCTTGGTTCTTTCGAATTAGCCACTGCTCCACTGTTGTCACAGTAGATAGTGATCTGCTTATTCGCACTAGGAACCACTTCTAAGTCAATCAAGAATTGGCGGAGCCAAACAGCCTCTTTGGCAGCTTCGCATGCAGCAACATACTCAGCTTCCATGGTGGAATCAGCAATACAAGATTGCTTGATACTCCTCCATATAACTGCTCCTCCTCCAATAGTAAACACAGCCCCTGATGTGGATTTTCTGGAGTCAGAATCTGATTGGAAATCAGAATCTGTATACCCAACGGGAACCAAATCCCCTCCAGAGTATACAAGCATATTATCTCTCGTTCTCTTAAGATACTTGAAAATATGCTTGACTGCCGTCCAGTGATCAGGTCCAGGTTTCGATTGAAACCTGCTAACTATGCCAACAGCAAAACAAATATCTGGTCTAGTACAGAGCATTGCATACATGAGACTTCCAACTGCCGAGGCATATGGAACTCTACTCATGAATTGCTCTTCATGCTCATTCTTAGGAACTTGTTCCTTAGAAAGCTTGATTCCATGTCTGAAAGGTAACATACCTTTCTTGGAATCCTGCATGGAAAACCTAGACAAGATTTTGTCTATGTATGAAGCTTGGGATAATGCAATCGTTCTATTCTTTCTATCCCTTATTACTTGGATACCTAGAATAAAACTTGCTTCTCCTAAGTCCTTCATATCAAATTGTTTTGCTAACCATTCTTTTACTGATGTCAATACACCTACATCGTTTCCAATGAGTAGTATATCATCAACATAAAGAATCAGGAAAACCAACTTGTCGCCTTTAATCCTTTTGTATACACAAGGTTCGTCAGGATTTGAATAAATCCAAAACCTTTGACAGCTTGATCAAACCTTATGTTCCAGGATCTGGATGCTTGCTTTAATCCATATATGGATTTCTGCAACTTGCATACCTTATCCACTTGGCCTTTTCAATGAATCCCTCTGGTTGCATCATGTAGATGCTTTCGTCAAGACTTCCATTTAGGAAAGCTGTCTTGACGTCCATTTGCCAAATCTCTAATCTAAAGATGCTGCAATGGATAAGAGTATCCTAATGGATTTAAGCATGGCCACAGGAGAGAAGGTTTCCTCGTAATCGATACCTTCTTTCTGTGTATACCCTTTAGCTACCAATCTAGCTTTAAAGGTTTCCACCTTTCCATCCATACCTCTTTTCCTCTTGTATACCCACTTGCACCCAATGGGTTTTATCCCTTTAGGCAAGTCTACAAGGGACCAGACTTTGTTATCGAACATAGATTCAATCTCGGATTGCATTGCCTTTTGCCAATGGCGACTATCAACATCCTCCATAGCTTCCTTGTACGTATAGGGATCATCGTCGTCCGGGAGATTCTCCACTGATTCTCCCAGACCGATGTATCTTTCGGGTTGTGTTCTAACCCTCCCACTACGACGAGGAATGGTAGGTTGTTGATCTTGTGTTGGATCGGAACTTACAATTGGGTTAGGTTGTGTAACCTCTCGTGGAATTGTATCTCCTGACATCTCATTCAGGACAATTCTACTTCTAGGCACAAAATCATTCATATAGTCCTTTTCCAGAAATTTAGCATTTGTCGAAACAAATACTTTAAGATCTGAAGGACTATAGAAAAATATCCTTTAGTTTCTTTTGGATACCCTACAAATATACATGTTTCTGAACGGGACTCCATCTTTTCTGTCTTTCCTTTTAACACATGCGCAGGACAACCAAATATCCTTAAGTGTTGTAAACTAGGCTTGCGCCCAGTCCACAACTCATGCGGTGTTTTAGGAACAGACTTAGATGGTACATCGTTTAGAATGTAATAGCAGTTTGTAAAGCATATCCCCAAAAAGAAATAGGAAGCGTTGAATAACTCAACATAGACCTAACCATATCCAAAAGAGTTCTATTTCTCCTTTCTGCTACCCCATTTGTTGAGGTGTACCTGGTGCAGAAAACTGAGAAACTATCCCATTATCAATAAGATATTGCTGAAACTCACCAGATAGATATTCTCCACCACGATCAGATCTCAAGATTTTTATGTGTTTCTCAAGCTGATTTTCCACTTCAGCTTTGAATGCTTTGAACATGTCAAAAGCATCCGACTTATGTCTCATGAGATACACATAACCAAATCTCGAGTAATCATCCGTGAAGGTGATGAAGTACTCATATCCACCTCTAGCTTGAATGCTCATAGGTCCACATACATCAGTGTGTATCAATCCTAAACATTCAGTGGCTCTTGCACCTTTGGCAGAGAACGTCCTTTTGGTCATTTTACCTTCCAAACAAGATTCACAAGTTGGTAGATCATCAACCTTTAAGTCACTCAAAGGTCCGTCACATACCAATCTTTTAATCCTATTAAGGTTAATATGACCTAAGCGTAAATGCCAAAGGTAGGTTTCATCTGTTGATAATTTTACTCTTTTATGATTAGGTTCCGTTATTTCTGTGTCTAACGAGTGAGAGATATTTCTATGCAAAAAGTATAGACCGTTTTCCAATGTACCTTGGCAAATAATTTTGTCATTCTTACTAATAATAAAAACTTTATTAAAAGTAACCGAATATCCAAATTTATTCAAACAAGAAACTGAAATTAAATTCCTCTTGAATTGAGGTACATAATAAACGTCTATTAAATCTAAATGCCTTCTAGAATCCAAATAAACTCTAATATCTCCCACTGCACTTGCAGACACTAACGTTCCGTTGCCCAAGCGCAAATTGATTTCATTCTTACTCAGCTTTCTCCTTTCTTGAAACCCCTGCAAGGAATAACAAACATGATTAGTGGCTCCTGAGTCTATGATCCAAGAATCTGTAGAATCAGCCAAAAAACATGTTTCTAGATAATTCAAATTACCTTCTTCCTTCTTGTTCTGGGACTTTGGGCAATTTCTCTTCCAATGTCCCTTTTCACCACAAAGGAAGCATTTCCCTTTGATCTTGGTTACTTTCTTGGTCTCCTTCTTGATAGGCCCAAGTTGCTTTTTCTTCTGTTGTTTCTTGACCTTTTGACGGGCCTTAACAGTAGCAACTTTACCAACCATATGAATCTCTTGACCTTTGCCTTTCACAAGGATCTTTTCAGCACTTTGAACATCTTGCATCAGGCCTTGTAAGGTGTATTCCTTTTTGTTCAAAGTGTAGTCCAATTTGAACTGATCAAAGGAATCTGACAATGAATTGACAACCATATCAATCTTTGTCTCACCATCTATCTCAGCGCCATGCAGTTCAGCAATGTTGAGATGTGCTATGACTTTCATCATGTGATCTTTCACAGCCTGTCCAGGTTTCATCCTAAGATTCATAAAAGCAGTCACTGCCTCTCTCTTAGTCGTCCTAGACTTCATAGCAAACATCTCCTCTAGAGACATCATTATATCAGCAGCGGACTCCATTCCTTCATGCTGCTGTTGCAACACGTCGGAGATAGTGGCCATAATGTAACATTTTGCCATATCATCTGAAGTCTTCCACTGCTCATACTCATCTCTACACATTATGCTAGATTCATTATTAGGAGCAGGTGGTTTAGGAGTAGTTAGAACAAACTTATGTTTTTCACTTTGCAGCAACAACCCAATTTTCCTTTTCCATGTGACATAATTATCTCCAGTTAAAGTGTTATCTTTCAGGATGTTCATAAGTGATGGGGTCATGATTTCTGAATAAAACAAAACATATATAAGTAAATAATCATGATAAAGCACTTTTAAATATTTATCTTGAATTAAATAAATAACTCAATCATAAAATTCAACGGTGATCTAACACCCATAAATGTTACGCCTCCTTTGGGAGTTCGCACCATTTACTAGTTAGACTAGGTCCCACCTAATTGTTAACATAACAACCAGCGTTTTCAATTTTAGCCTTGCAATTTTATTACAAGAACTCTTGGGAGGATATCAATAAAATTACATTGAGTGTGTTACCAAGATATCGACCCTCAATTTTCTCTCACGAAAATCCCTCCTTGGGGAGTAGATCTCGTTTGAGTCCATTGTCTAGTCTATCCTTGTAAGGAAGTATGTTGCTAAATTCCATTCATGGACGCCCCTTGGGGGGATTACCAATAAATAATAAAGCTCAACTAACCTTGGAGGCCATAGGTGTTACCAAAACACCTTCTCCCACTCAATTATTTAAGGCGTGTGATTAAATCCCATAGAATGATTTACCGAGTTATCTAGATGCCAATTTAGATACCTAAATCATTCAATGCATGTTCATACCAAAAGAGATATATGCGTGGCACTCCTATTCTATATGTCATGTTATCATACAATAACAAATATTGTAATATTTAAGCATAAATTAAATAGCAACAACTTTGGCCCATCCTAGAAAAACAAGTAAATTACAATTTGTCAGGAATACAAGATCTTCAGGTGGCCCATCAACCATACGCTCATCCTTCGGCCTTCTCCCATGGGCGTGCGCAGCCCACAACCCCACAAAGGGGCTGCCTTGCGCAGCCCATAAGGCCACACAAGGCTGCCATGCGCAGCCCACCAAAGTTTGGGCTTGTCATGCGCAGCCCAATCCACTCCTAGGGTGCGCACGGTGCTCGTACTTGGTTCCGGTTGCTTCGTTTTGCTTCGTGTCTTCGAATCTCCAAGACCTAAATATATTACGGCAGTATATATATAATAAATACTGCAGTATTAATTTTTTTTTTTTTTTTATTCACTGCAGTATTTTTACAAACCAAAAACTGCACATACTAAAAATAAATAAAAAAAACTGCAGTAACCCTAAAAAAATACTGCACATATAAAAAAAAATAAAACCTAGCAATCTACCAAGAAGGAATTATGGCGATAATAGACCACCCTTCTTGTTACAACTCCGAAACAAAAATTACATTGAAAATCTAGGGCCAAAATCGAGCAATAACAAACCACATAAATATATATAAATCCATACATCACATGTAATTATATATTTGAATACCTAGAGTGCCATCTCTTTCTAAACATGCATAATCACAATAAAAGAAATAGATCCACGTATATATACGTTAATTAATTAAAAGGGTTCAACCTAGGCTCTGATACCAATTGTAGGGAAAAATAAACAAAAAAGTGTTACACGCAGCGGAAGCGATACTAAAGACGATTTAGTGACTTTTAAAATTTTTCCTTTATGAACCTTAAACCCTTTTAATCAATAAACATGCATATATATCAACAAAAGTAAATTACCTCTTGTCGCGTGATCCGATTGACTTACGTCGATGGTAATCCGCAAGACCTTCAATCCGAGCACGAACGTGGATCACCTAGGAGCGTGGTCTCCCTTTCCTTTGAATTGCAAACCTGTGAATGGACCAAACAAATACTTTCTTTTCTTTGTTAGTCACAAAACAATCAAAAGAATGTCAAAATTATTCCGGTCACTTTTGAGTTCTCAATCTTATGATCGAAACTCGCGTGAACCTAGATCGATATCGTATACACAAGCTTATTGATGTTTAAGCAATTGTATACTATCAAAGAATAATTTTTCACTCCTTTTTGTCTCTCTAGAATAAAAACTCTCTTAGAATTAAGAAGAAGAAGAAAGAAAATAAAAACTCAAGCACCAATTAATTGATGTGGCCGAACCCTATAAGAACATATATAGGTTGGCCGAATTTTTCTTCTTTTTCCTTTAGGGTTGCCGAATTCTATGTAGTATAGATTAGGGTTGGCCGAATTTCATCATGTCACTTATATAGGGTGACTAAAATTCAACCCTAATTCTTTTTAACTTTATAGACTTCAAACCCTAATCCAACTCTTTTATTTTTATTCTTTTATTTGACTAAATAAAAAAGACTCCTTATTTGATTAAATAAATAAACTAATTTATTTATTTACTTATCAAACAAGTCTTTTACTTTTAGGAAAGATTTGTTTCTTTAATTAAACAATTAATCAATAAATCAATTAATTCTTATTTAATTAAAACAAATGAAACAAAATAATATTTTTAGGTTAAAACCTTAACCTAGCCGCCCCACTTATATAAATGGGCCTATTATTTTCCTATTTCATTTAATCCATTGGACTTTAAATAAAAAGCCCACATGTGAACCAGACCCATTCTTACTAAAAGAAACAAGCCCACATGTCTTTCATTAATATATTAATATAATTGAGCAGCCCATTACTTAAATAATGTGCAAATTATATTCTTAATATATTAAATGCAATTCTAGATGGACCCTTAAATTGGTCCGGTAGAATATATCAAGTGATCCATGCAAGTCCGTGTGGATTGGGGATCTTGGCGGGCCATCTAAATTTAAGCTTCAATAGACATAACCTAATCACAATCAACAAATGATTCACTTAGGTCCGATCCATTAATTTTAACTCATTCCACTAAAGAGCTAAAACTGAACTCTTAACTAAAGATAGAAAAGGAAGATGCTCCTCATTCATACCCTAGACAATCATATTGGAGATAGTGGTATCCTCGTGATTAATATCAGTAATCGCCAAGAGTTCATAGACCGCCTATAACTCTCCAAGTTACCATATTTACTCATATGACCACGTTTTGAACTTGGATATTTTGACTTGTCCAGAAGCCATGTTTTCAATAGACACTATTGAAAACTCAACGTTGAGATTTAATATCCAATTACCTCAAAACATCCATATGATGATATTATACTCTCATTTAATTAAATGGAGCCACGATGTCCATATCTATAAATGAAGTCCTCTATCGATTAACAAATGAATATCACCAAATTATCGAGGATAGACTATGCGATATAATCGTACTCATTGATAACTCAAATGATATCACTTGCAACCATAAGTCCATCATTTATCTCAGGATTAAGATAGACTCTCCGATTGTCCTGATAATGAAAAACTATTATCTATTGACGGTTTTAGATAAAGCTTTTCATTGTGATCCAGTTCAATGCACCCAGTGCACTAGATCCTTTTGCTCGAAGACACTCCGATGATTTTAGACTCATCATATCTCATTTGATCCCACTCAAATGCTAGCAAAAGAATTCTACAACTTTAACAAGATAAAGGTGCCCAACCTTTAACTTAAGTTGTGAACAATATTCAAGACTAACTAAAGAATTGTGTCTACCACATACATATCCAGATGTACGAACAATTCTTCTTTTCCCATAGTCTTTAGACCTTATGATTATTTACTTTGACAATTATAATATAAACTATAAATGCTATACGATTTGTTAAACCAGAAATCACTTTATTAATATGAAAAAGATTGTTAATTACAACATTACACTCTTGCTATTGAGCATAATCCTAACAACCAGCGCACAGGCAAAAATTGCACAGGCGCTTGATGACCAGCGCTCATACAGGCGCACGACCAACGGCACACCATTGGGCGATTTGTGCTGGTGGGCTTGCACTGGTGTGGACCAGCGCACGACCAGCAACAGACCACTGGGCGATTTGTGCTGGTGAGCTGCGTTGGTCTGGCGTTTGACGACCAGTGCACAGCCCACTCCTTTGAACCCCACAAGAAAGCATGCAAGGGGTAAAAGGTAAAGTAAGAAGCATCCTAAAAGCCTAAAATGCTATGACATTATAATCACAAGATGCAATCAAAATAACAAGCAAGAAGAGATGTTAATGAACATTAATGCCAACAATAAGAAACACAACATACAAGGAATAAACATATGCATGAGTTGTGAGTGTGTGCAACTATCTCTTCAAGACAAGTAAGCACATAGAAATTTACCTTCGGTGCTTATCAACAATGAGGTCTTCAAAGGGCTTGAGCAATAACAACAACACCTAAGCTACCCTTACAAAGAATCCCCAACAAGTGGTTTATCCACGAAATAAGCCAATCAACAAATGGGAACCTTACAGCTTCTCCATATGGATCTCATGGGTCCTATGCAAACCGAAAGCTTAGGTGGAAAGAGATACATTTTTGTTTGTGTTGATGATTTCTCTAGGTTCACATGGACATATTTTCATAGAGAAAAATCCAAAACTTTTGATAAGTTTAAAATGCTTTGTAATAAAATTCAAAATGAAATGAACTCAAACATTAAAAGCATAAAACAAATTAGAAGTGACCATGGGAGAGAATTTGAGAATGCATCTTTTGAAACCTATTGTGATAGTGTTGGCATCTCCCATGAGTTCTCGGCTCCTAGGACACCTCAACAACATGGAATTGTTGAGAGGAAAAATAGGGTCCTTAAAAAGATGGCCCGTGTGATGTTGCTTAGCAACAATGTCCATAGGAACCTATGAGCCGAAGCCATAAATACAGCTTGCTATATAGGAAATAGAGTTTTCCTAAGGCCCGAAACTAGGAATACCTCCTATGAGCTATGGAAAGGTAAAAGGCCAAATGTTAGCTACTTCCACTTCTTTGGAAGCAAATGCTACATTTTAAATAACCGTGTTCAACTTGGCAAATTTGATGCTAAGAGTGATGAGGGTATCTTTATTGGCTATGCCTTAAATAGTATAGCCTATAGAGTTTTCAATTTGAAGACTCGAGCCGTTATGGAATCATCCAATGTTGTCATTGATGATACAAGGCTCAAGTCTAATGACCATGAGGAGGAGGTTGTTTTAAATGATAACTCTCCCTTGGAAAGGTTGTGGAGACTCCCAATGTTAGGACGTCCAATGGTGATAATGAGGACACACAACCTATTGATAGAGTTCCTTTCTTAAACTTTAAAGAACCCGCTCCATGGGTTAGGCAACTCCATGATAAAAATGACATCATTGGAGAGGTTAATGAGGGTGTTAGAACTAGACGTCAAATAGATAATCTCATTAGCTACACATGATACACATGCTACACCTCTCAAATAGAACCCAAAAAGGTTGATGAAGCATTAAATGATGAATTTTGGGTTCTTGCCATGTAAGAAGAGCTAAGCTAATTCGAAAGGAATGAGGTTTGGACTTTAGTTCCTAAGCCTAAAAGCACACATGTCATAGGCACCAAGTGGATATATAGGAACAAATCTGATGAGGATGGCAACATAGTGCGTAACAAGGCAAAACTTGTTGCACAAGGGTACTCTCAAATTGAGGGTATCGACTTTGAGGAGACATTTGCTCCCGTTGCCCATTTAGAGTCCATTAGGCTTCTCTTGTCCATATCTTGTATTCACAAGTTCAAATTACACCAAATGGACGTCAAGAGTGTCTTCTTCAATGGCTTCTTGCAAGAAGAAGTGTTTGTTGAACAACCCAAAGGGTTTGTGAATGCATACCACCCCAACCATGTCTATCGCCTTAAAAAGGCTTTATATGGGTTGAAACAAGCATCGAGGGCTTGGTATGAGCATCTCACTCAATTTCTTGTTGACAATAACTACACAAGGGGTAGTGTTGACAAGACTCTATTCATCAAGAAAGACAATGATGAGCTTTTTATAGCTCAAATATATGTTGATGATATAGTGTTTAGCTCCACCAACAACACCAAAGTCCAACAATTTGTTGATGTCATGTCTTATGAATTTGAGATGAGTCTTGTTGGTGAGCTTAGTTACTTCCTAGGTTTACAAATTAGGCAATTAGATGATGGGATTTTTATTACCCAAGCCAAATATGCCAAAAAACCTAATGAAGTTTGGTCTTGAAAATGCCAAACATTGTGATACACCCATGAGTACCACTTTGAAGCTTAGCAAGGAAGCAAGTGGAAAAACTGTGGAACAAACTCTGTATCGGGGCATGATAGGTAGATTGCTTTATTTGACCGCAAGTAGGTCTGATATCTCTTTTAGTGTGGGTGTGTGTGCTAGGTACCAAGCGGATCCTAAGGAGTCTCATCTCTCTTCCGTAAAGAGAATCATTGGTTATATGAATGGGATGTCCAACTATGGGATTTGGGACTCTTTTGACACTAATGCTAGTCTTGTAGGTTTTAGTGATGCGGATTGGGCAGGAAATTGTGATGATAGGAAAAGCACATCGGGCGGTTGCTTCTTCCTAGGCAACAACTTGGTGTCTTGGTTTTGCAAGAAGCAAAACTCAATTTCCTTGTCCACGGCCGAGGCCAAGTACATAGCCACGGGGAGTGGATGCACACAACTCCTTTGAATGAAGCAAATGCTAGTAGACTACGGATTCAACCAAGGTATACTCACTCTATTTTGTGATAATATGAGTGCCATTAATATTTCCAAGAATCCGGTGTAACATTCTAGAACTAAGCATATTGACATCTGCTATCATTTCATAAGAGAACTAGTTGAGAATAAATGCTTAGTACTTGAACATGTAGGTACTAATGATCAACTAGCGGACTTATTTACTAAACCCTTAGATGCTACTCGATTTAAAACACTAAGTAGATCTATTGGGATTTGTCTCGTGGAGTGATGAGTTTTGGTGATTGACCCCATATAGGGAACTCATGCAAAAAGAGTTATTTTGCGTACTTATCACATGCAAAAATTTGAAATATCTTATGCTTCCTTTTTTAATTGCTTGAGTAAGCTTGGTTGTACATATGTATATATGTTTTCAATTCAATAAGTGTGAACCATGCTTTATTTACAATCCATGTCATATTTATGTTCAAACATGCATTTTTGGACTAGGAGATCTACATAGGAAGTATGATTTGAATGACTTATAGTTATCTCCATGACATGATGATTCTTTTATAATATGCTAATGTCAAATGAAAAAAGAATGAAATTCATATAACATGCTCAAATGAAAAAGCTTGAATTGATGATTGCATATTCTTAAAATGTAAAACTTGTGTGAAAAAGCTTATGAGACTCAAAATGAATAAAGGATCTTGTATCCATTCAAAGGAATTTAAATTCCAAATGAATTTAAATTCCAAATGTCTCTCTTTCTCTATTAGTTGAACACGGCTACTATCATACGGGTATCATTACGGGAAAAATCAAATAGGGTGCAAAGTTTCTCATGCCATGTTTCAATATAAGAGCAACTATATCCAATTTTTTTATAAAGTTGGATATAGTTGCTCTTATATTGAAAACAATAAAATCTCTATATCCTTGCTTCTCCCTTGACAATGGTGAAATTGGTTTGAATTCTTATTAGAAACCCTTGTCATTTGCTTTGCCAAATACCATTGTATTTTGGACTTGAATGTTACATGTCTTGTATGCAAAGCATGTTTGATTCACACATTTTCTTTAAATAAATCTCCTTGTTTCTCTCCAATTAATTGAGATGCATAAAGTGACTAATATGATTATGCAAATATCTTGTATGATACTATCTCTCTTTGCTATAAGTGACCCGGTTGGGGAATACTCCTTTGCCTATATCATGACAAAAAAGAGGAGTATAATGTGATAAGGGGAGTTGCTAATTAAGAGTAGCAAATGTGCATGTTAGGGAGAACACAAATTTAGGGGGAGTAACCCGTTGAGGGGGAGCATTGCATTAAACATTCATTTCATAATGTTGAATGTTTTCTTAATTGAAAAATTCTATAATGCAAATGCTTGCTTTAAACTTCACATGATCACCTCACATACACTTGCTTTGGAAGTGTAATTGTTTTTGTTTTGAAGGGTTGATAGTTCTACAAGAGATTGAAGACTTGAAGTTTTTTTTTTTACTTTTTATTTATCTTTTTGTAATGTAGAATATCCCGTTGCTTCAATTTATTGTGAGGATCAATGTGAATGGTCTTTTGTTCACGAAATAGCCAAATGGGGAGATTGTAAGGTCTTAGTTTATTAATTAGCTTATTTCATAGACAAACCACAGTTGGGGTTTTTGTAAGGGTAGATTAGGCTCTCAAGACCTCAAGAGAAGAAGCACCAAAGGTAAATTTCTAGTGCTTACTTTGCTTTGAAGAGATTTAGTTGCACACACACACATTCCATGCATATCTATACTTTGTGTATATTATGTGTTTTTATGTGTACATTCTTGTTTAAATAATATATCTTCTTGCATATTTTATTAATTGCATCTTGTGATTAAAATGTCATGTCATATTAGGCATTTGGATGCAATCTCCTTCACTTGTTTACTCTTGCACAAATTGTATGTGAGTGTGAAGGAAGAGGGAATTACGCTACTCGACCAGAGCACCTCACCAGTGTAGATCCTCTAGTAGTTTGTCGCTGGTCTTGCACCCCTGGTCATGCGCAGTCCTCACCAGTGCAAATTGCCCAGTGGTTTGCCACTGGTCGTGCGCCCCTCACGTGCGCTGGTCCACCAGTGCTCAGTGCAATTTTTGGATGTGCGCTGGTCGTGCGCTACTCGACCAGCGCACGCACCAGTGCACACTGCCATACCTGATGCGATTTTCTTCAAAACAACCTCACTTTAATTAAGTCCTCTATATATATGACTCTATGTTTTTAGGTTGTTTTTAAGAGTTCAAAAATCATATTTTTCCTTAGAATATTTTTCAAGAGAAAAAATTCACAAGAACTCACCTTTAAACACTCAAAGCTTTTCCTTTATTCATCAAAGTTCATCTAGGATCATCCATGACCATAAAGGATGCATCCATGCATGGTTTTGCATCATCACATCTTCCTTGGTATGTTTTTCACTAACTTCATCTAATTTTAGTGTTTTTCATATTAAGACATCTCTTTAATTACTTGTATGCTATTAGATCATATGCTAAATACAAGTTAGAGATTATTTGTGATGAATTGATTGAGTGTTGTATTGTGATAGCTTCATAGGATTGCTTAATCTATGTTTAGCTAAGCTTTATGATATGTCATTTAACCATTGATATCTATGATTATTCTAATTGCAAAATTGTCATCCTAGATAAGCATATAGGGTTACCTAGCTCTAATTGCATTTTTGGATATTTCATATATTCACTTAGGTTGAATTATCTCTTCATTGAGAAGTGAGACTTGTGTAGCTTCCGGGATTAGGTTGCGTAAATCACAAGCAATTGGACTAGGTCCACTTATACCAGGATTAGGTAGGTGTGTGATTATATACCGAGATTAGGTTGTAATCTTTAACATATTTAATGGATTCGAGGTTCGAGTGTGGCATACTTACTAGCCCGTGGTTTTTCCCGTGAGGGTTTCCACATAAATATCAAGTGTTATTTATATTTCGCACCATATTACACTTGCTATATTATATTGACTATTAGGGGTATTTTCGTAATCTTGACCATACACAAAAATTGGGTAAAATCGGATAAAATCTATCCCCCCCTCCTCTAGATTAATATTGAACACACCGAGTATTTGTTTCACATAAAAAGGGCGAGAGCCTTATCCTTAAGAAAAGCAACATTTTGGAGTTTGAAGTGTGAGAGCACTATGCCACGTCTTGCCTTGATGTTAAATCGAGCGCTTGGTGGGAAGCAACCCACTTAGGTATATTTCTTTCATAGTTTAAAATTTTGTTTTTAATTAGTCGTATCATTTTTTTGGAATCATTTTGTCTTTATTTTATTCTTGCTTAGAATAAGGGTGTGAGATGATTGTGATAGTGGATATAGGACTTTGATGACATATCATTTTTTATCCTTGGATTATGGATGGAAATTATGATTGAACTTCATTTTCATATCTCTTTTAATGAATATGTGCATAATGGAATGGGTGGAACACTTGATTTTATTCTTGGGAAATTTTTGTTATAATGGACATTGATTGTGTTTTTAAAACTCTTTGATTGTGGATGTGTGTTGTGCCGCGTTTATCGGATTTTATATGCCCCAAAGACATTGAGGACAATGTCTAATTTAGGTTTGGGGGTGTGTGCACAACACCATCTCTTGTTTGCAAATTGTGTGCAAACATTTTAAGCCAAATTTTTCAAAAATTTTTGAAAATCTTGCGATAATACCATGCTTGAGCATATTTTGCTTGTTGAGATTGTGCTATTGCATAAGCGAGTGCTGAATTGTGCATCTTTGCGATTGCTTTGTTTAGATTAACGTCATGCCATTTAGGATTGCATTGCACAAAGCACATTAATCTTTTTCTCTTAATGTTGGAGTGAATTATCAATTTTGCTTGATGGCTAGTAATTAATAGTGGAGACTTCCCATGAGTGTCACAAACACAGCCTAAAAAGCGTATTTTGAGGGAATTCTTTCACTCTCTAAACACTCACTCTCAAACACTCATTCAAGCATATATAGGTCTCATTTAAACTTAAATGTTACTTGCCATAGAATGTTATGGACTGCTTGTGGATGCTTTCTTTTGCTTTGTGGACAAACCTTTAGAGGTGATTTTAGGCAATGCATGTGAAAAAACACTAAATTGGCCTAAATACTTCCATACCTTCTAATGTGTGTGCTCGGTGCTCCCATGCCCATTTGAAGCCAAACACAATTAAGCTTTTCATTCATGAACCATATCAACATAAACCATATAGCATATACACTAGACTTACCTTGTACCAAATTGTTTGCTAAGGCTTAGGGGTTGAATGTAAGCTTTAAGGTGTATTAAAATGTAAGATGCGTACCTAGGCAAGTATGTATGTGCAAACACATAAAAGATGAAATGCAATGCTTGAAAAGCAAAGCAAAAGAAAGAAAAGAAAAGATGAATGAGGCACAAAGTGCCTAGATGAATTATTTGGAATTAAATGAGCTACTAAATGAAAGTTAAGAGCAGTAAATGCACAAAGTGAATTGTAAGCCTGGACGCCAAAGTGTGAATATGCAAGTTGTAATGAGCAAAGTGTGCTAAAATTAGAATGTATGCCTTAGTGTAACCATTGGGTGTTTGATATCAATTTTTCCCATTTATTGACTCACCATTCACCTTAGGCCCCATTACAACCAAATGAACGACCTATTTGATCTTTAGGGATGTCCACTTTGCAAATTTTGGTTAATGCATGTTCTTTCTAATTCATGGCTTACAATTCCTTATGAGACCTCATTTTCAGAAATTGTGTTTTAAAATGTATCATGTGCAATTAAATTTGATATCCATGACATAAACTCATATTGCATATGTATTTTGAGTGAAGCCTAGGAATCTGAGCGAAAAATGAGAGAAATCTGGTGAAGATTAGATGTCCAGGCGAATTACATTCCAAACCGAGTGGCACTTTTGTTTTTAAAGCTTTGACATTTTGAATGTAGGATCGCACTGCGTGCAATATTAACGAGAGTGGCATGCCCTTAATCTTTACTTATCATTTCTTACATGTCTAATTCCTCATTAGTACATCATTGATTAAATCTCTTCATTTTGGCTTCGCAAGTTATTTAAATGGCTTATGAATCCTTTGCAAAAAGAGTTAGTGCTTGATTGAAAATCTTTGAATAATATTGACACATGTCCATTTGTGCTTATTGTTTGTTTTGCTCGAGGACGAGCAAAAGATAGGTTTGGGGGTATTTGATCGAACCAAAATTGGTATGATTTTGACCCTAATTTCTTTCTCTTTTCGCTTGATTCTCGGGCAATATATCATGATTTAATTATGTAAATCAAGTGTTTTCAGGTCTTTATAAAGTTCAGGGGCATTGAAGTAATATTGGAGAATTATGGGCAAAGGTGTAAATTATGAAGAAGGTTTGCAATTATCACAAATTCATAAGAGAACAAGGGGGCTGTCCGTAATTCGCCAAGTAGATCAGGCAAACACGCCACGTTACTAAATGATGCAGTGCGTTTTCATGGGAAATTGGGCTTCTAAGTGAACCCCAGCCCATTGCTAAGTGCTCCCTAGAAAAGGCAAAAGAGCAAGCCGCGTGCAACCTGGCCCAAAACTCACTTTATCTTCTTCCTCTAGCAAACCGAGAACCTCTAAACCCTAGTTGTGCCGCCGTCGAAAAGTAACCATTCTCGACCTATCTCCAGCTGGTTTTTGGTGCAGAAGATCACCGGAATCGTGCGAAGTCGATGGGACCCTTTTATGGCTCACCAAACCACCGGGATTAGTAGATCACAACCTCCCTTTCTCCTCGTCGGTGTCGCCCTTTTGTCACCGTGAAATCACTGCGAGCCGCGACAATGTCCTATAATTGTCGCAGTTCAACTCTTCGATGTTGCCATAGCAACCGGAGGTGGTTTTTAGCACTTAACACCGTTGCCGCTAAGCGTCGCCTTAAGCCACCGCGAGAAACCTCACATCGTTCAACTGTGATTGGCTGATTGGTCAGGAAGTCAAAATGGCAATTTGCCAAGTCAGGGGGGTGTTTTGGTAATTTACCATCCGAGACCTAATTTGAAATCCCTATAAATTCGTCTTTGTTTTCCATTTGAAATCATCATAGAATCCTTTCTTCAACCTAGGATCACCATCATTCATCTCTCAGCATCCTCAATTTCTTTACTTGGACTAATCTCCGCCATCCTAAACTCAACTCTTAATCTAGATTACTTTCCCCCAATCATTCATTTCTACCCATTTTCTCAACATATCTCCTTAGTCACTTCCCATTGGACTCCACCTATCTAGACACATCCTCATCATCCACTCTTTACACAATGAGCATCAAAGGCAAGGAAAGGATCAAGCTGTACAAAAGGAGGCCTAAGGGTGATTTCCTAATCTTTTACTTGCCTTCCCTTTGATTGTAATATGTGTGACTAAACCCTCCATTCTAGGGGATTGATGTGAGAAGATTCGGATTGGGTTTTGCTTAATCTTTAATATATTTGAATCTCTATTTGTGTTCTATTCATTTTATAACTAGATTTTATTCATTATATAATTGACATGTAAACCCACTAGTTGATTATACTCTTGTTTAGAATAATTTGTTATAGAATCTTGATTGGATTGACACCCTTGATGGATTAAGAACATGGTGATTAGGATAGATTGTCGGAGGGTATATCAACCGCAATAATCTAAACCTTTAATTGTAACAAACCGATCCCGCCTTGATCTCCTCTCTTTAATCGGTTAGGCATTTCGGTGGAAAGTTGTTTAGGGTTCATCGTGATGGTCTAAACACATTTAAGAATACAATTGGTTAACATTTGTGAGATTGGTCCACTAAGGTAGCTTGAGAAGCATTGCCCATAATCCTCGTGTGACTCCATCAATTCCCTAGCAATTCTATTTACTGTTTATTCCATATATCTTATCTAGATTTGTTGAGCATTATATTTTCCCTATCACATTTTATTATTTTTTTATTTATTATTTTACATGTATGTTTGATGGCTTGACAAACCATACAACCATCCATTTCTTATGATTTACTTTATTGCATTTAGGAATTGTTAATTTATTCAACTAATTACTCTGATTTCCTTTGGAATGAATCCTACTTACCACTTTACTAATTTTACATCATAAGTGGATTTCTAGTGGTGAAAATTGGTTTTCAAAACAAACACATAAAAACATTATTTTGTTGTGCACAAACAGCCACATCAACAGGCATTCAACACAAGTGGGCGTTTAATCGAATCTAAAAGAACTTCTTTGACCCTTGAGATGGTGGAGGTATTAACATGCCTTTGGTATTAGGAGCATTCTCGATAGAGGATACAACATGAAATGGAGGACGAAGAAGTAAGTCATAATTTCTCCAACTTATACGTCGATAAGGGTTCCAGCAAAAGGGATGAAGATTGAAGAGTAAAGACACATTTATAATTTTCAATTATACATGTACTTGTAATTCGATTGGACTCTTTTTCCTTAGCATGTTTTTATCTCACTAGGTTTTTCTTGGTAAGGTTTTTAACAAGGCAATTATGTAATACTGAAATCTGAATCAATAAATAAAATTCATTTCTTTTACCTATATGTTTTTGTATCTAACTTACACACTTGTTATTGCTTACTAGGTATTAGAGTATGATTATAATTTTGTCTATGAAACAAAAATTACATTTTTTCTTAATAAAAAAATTGTATTTTAAAAAAATAGCTTACTGATCGGTTTCATTATCTCGCTCGATTACTTACCCCGGGCGGTGTATCTTTCGGTTGTTCAATTGTCTCACCCGACCAGGTTTCTTTATTTGGTCGGCCAAACAACCTGATTGGGTCATCTCTACCCGATCAATATGATGAATCTGGTAAGGTTTTCTTTACCCGATCAATCGGATAAACCTGACTGGATATGGCCGGGTTTTTTTGGTCAACTTGACATGGTCGGTTCTTGTTGATTTTGGCAACGTGGCATGTCTGACTAACACTTTTTTTGGCAACGATGCTAACCTATCAATCCTTAAGATTTTACCAATAACACTACCCCCTTAAATATTTGAACTGAGAGCCCTGTTCTATCCTCAAAGGAGATTCGTTTGATGAGACATATTTAACTAAGCTTTCAAATTATTTCTTTAGTTCATTAATACGGGTCTTGTATTAACAGCTAAGCATTTAATTTCAACCATAACATTCATTTTGTTCGATTAATCTGCCATAACAATTAGACTTGCAACAGTTAGCTTTTTCTCGGAGCGATACCTGTTTAAATTTTAATGGGCACGTGGGCAACGACTTTCGAGGATTGTGCACCAACACACACTCGCGCACACATAGCTTCCCCAGACATGGGATGACATCAGTGCCATCTATAAATTTTGAAAACACTTCATTTTCCCCTACTCTAAGCTTTTCATGCAATTTTCCTTTCCCAATGAACCTAACCTTAATCTTCACGATTCCTTTCCTCTTGAAGCTTTCTTTGAAGTCCTTTGGTTTTATCATCGTCAAAACCCACTCATATCAAGGCTGACGCTCTTTCTTTCACTTCAAAACAACAAGTTAGTTTTCATGAAACCTCGTACCCATCATCGTTTTGTTGAGTTATTGTGTCAAGCTATTAAGATAGGTGATAGGGAAACAACTAATAGGATTGAATCTATACTACGAAGTCATCCGCAAGTTTTCCCCCTTTAAATTCAACATATTGCTCTTAATGTTGACTATACTTTTATGCAGCCTGAATTTCATTTCACCCGGACTAACCTTGCTATTTCTTCTATTGAACCCTGCCCAGAAATGACGAGATCAACATGCCCTAGTCAAGGTAGCAAGCCTATTGCCAGAACTCCTCCTACGATCGACTTGAAGATCCCATCATAGACCGTTACGTTAGAGGATATCCCCAAAAGGCATTGGGTACATATGTTGAGATTTTCTACCTCTCAACCTTCTGCATATGACACCAAGGTTAATGTGGTTACTGTCTGGGAGATTGACGAATACACCAACGATTCTCTTACTTTATCAATGCCGAGCCATCTAGAATCCACCCCCAAGCGCTGTCGCCATATATGGGGCCATACACACTTCTGAAGTCACCTTGCCCATCTAGACCTATATTTCCATATTCTTTGCAGAAGCTGGAATCGTACCTGCTCAACTGACCCCTAACTCTTATAGGATTCTGGTTTGCTTGTGGCATATGTGGAAAAAGATTGGCATGAAAAATCCGCTGACCCCTAGAGAGATTTACCATTTATACACCCTTTGTCGATCAGACTCTAGAGGTACCTTCCACCTTCAATCTAACTCTATAAACCATTGGATTCCTGAGGGATTTGATTCGAATCCTCCCCCTCTCCCCCATCTTAGAAAGATCAAAAGGGTTTCATATGGGGGTTCCCTTCGTCAAACAAGTTCTAGAAGAACAGCTGGTTCTTCGTCTAGGGCGACTAGGGCTAGGTGGTAGTTGCGGATGGTCGGCAAAGGCTAACCACAAACAGTGTCCCAAGGCACTTTTTTAGCTTGGACATCTGGTCCAAATCCCCCCCCCCCCCTCCCATGCTGACCATAGAAGAGGCTGATCAGGTGGTTCTTGCTACTACTCAGTATTAGGAAAACAGGGATCGCCATTCGCTGCTGGTAGAGAAGGACTTAATGAAAGAAAGATTTTTCCCGACCATCACATCGAACCGAAAATGATGTGAGTCAATATTCCCTTTGATTTGCTCTGCGTTTATTTATGTCTTTATCAGTCTAACATTGTTTTGGATAATCCCCAGTGTATGATTATGATGTGGTGGCAGGCAAGCAAGCTGAGCGTGCTAAGGGCATGGACAAGATTAGTCAGTAAGAGGCTGTTGAGCAAATAGCTCAAGGGATTGCTCCCCCCGAGCACGACCTGGTAGAGCACATTTATATCCCTGATCCTAACGTTACCTTCACACCCGCTGTCCAAACATAGGTGGAGGAAGTCTACATACCTCATAAGGATTCAAAAAGGAAATTCACCAACAAGACTACCACTATGAGGTTTACTAAGAAAACGGAATAGGCTTCTGCATCTAGCATTTCCCATCCTCAAGATGAACCGACCACACCTGATGTGGGAGTTAGAGCTAGTTATAATGTGCCAATAGGTACTTGGCCCATTCCTGCACCCGAATCTAATGATGAGGATGAGGATGATGATCGGGGAACTTTAAGGGACTTGATAATGCGAGAATGTGCTAGTCGAACAACCGGAACGGTTGGAGGTGTGCGTCGAGTAGTTGATGGTGCTAGAAGAACAGATCTAATCGACCTTCTGCGTTGCGTGTCCCTTTATCATCTAATCAAGCTATTGTTACTAACCATACTTCTCCTCCACAAGTTGTGGTTCCCCCATCAACTACTCGACCTTCGCCTCCAACCATTCCAGTTGTTCGACCCGTTGAGTAGGCTCCAACTGAACGTCCTGCTAGATGCCCTAGTCAGGCTCGAATGAACTTCACAGTGAGCTATCAGACAGTCTTTATTGACTCCGACTCTTACGAGAGCCTTCCTGATGTCATTGACATTAATGATTATGATGTCTTTAATCACATTTTTGTTCATGATGATAAAATATCAATGCGCTCAGGTCGGCCATCTGGGATTTCATCGGAGGTAGACGTAAACACCCTTATGAGCGATACTACAGCGAGTCAGACATGAGATGCAAATGCTAGGCAAACTAGTGCTATTCCTTCAGAGGCTATTTCTGAGGTAGCTTTCCTGAGTAGATAAGGTAGCATTACTCAAGCTGAGGGAGCTATATGAAATCAGGCTACATCTACGGCAATTGAAGCTACCACCTTTGGCGTGCTCCGATCAATTTTGTGGACCTTAATTGGTCTAGTTCTCAATCACAGAGCCAATGAAGGGTCTCTTCCTCAACCACCTGTTCTGTAAAAAGGACGACTGACCTACCTCAGAGTCAAACACCCTTACCGAGCAGGCCTCACTCTGAATCTGAAGCCCTTTTAAGTTCTCATGAACCATTACCAAACCTCTTCTACATTTTATGCTCAATGTCTGCTGGCAAGACATACATCGGAGAGGGGTATTTGATAGACTTCAAGAGTGCTCCTCATTATGATCGGGTTCGCGCAGTTTTAAAAAACGACATATACGTGAGTGCTGAAAATAAACTAAGTGTGCCTTATATAACCTAGAGGGGGGCTGAATAGGTTTTTGTCAAAAATAATTTTAGATTTTCGATTAGTCAATGTTAACAAATTTACCCCGTAACAACAAGTAAGCAATCAACAAAATTTAAGTGTGGAAAACAATAAAAATACCTCGATTGATTCACGTGAGAAACCCTCCAACTAGACAAAACTCACGGGCTATCCATCTAGCCACATAGGGTCCTTAAATCCACTGTATGAATGAAAGTTTACAACCTAGGTTGACCTCAAATCAAACCATCCTTGATCACTAACATATTCCACTCTACTCACGGGACTTTAATAATGATTCTAGACCAATGCTTATGCACTAACACTCTTAGTCATAAGACTTGAGGCAAACATCAAATGCTTAACTAGAAAACCAAAATAAGCAATCAACAATTCCTAATTATCAATATCTAGATGCAAGGCATGAAGACTTAGCTAAATGGCAATAATATCCTAAATGTAAGCTATCCATGAAAAACCATTCTCAACCAACAAATAAAGACTCAAACATATTCAAGATAAGCTTAAGCAAAGAGTCATGCATTTAATCGACACAATAAATGCTAATCCTAGGCAAAGATGAACATATAACTAAAGCAATGAGTTCTAGGGCATGTTCAACTTACCAAGTTATAAAATAAAGAAGACCCATGAAGAAATGATGCTTGAATGATGCTAATTACGCATGGGATTTGAGTTTGATTGAGTAAAGATGAGTTCTTAGGAGTCTCTCTCTCTCTTGAAAAACACTTAGTCTCACAAAATATGGATTTTGGACTCTTAAAAACGAAATATAAAGAAGACAATGCATGTATATGAGGTCAAAACAAAACTGCACCATTTTAGGAAAATAGGCTCAGCCATTATACAGGCGTTATACGTAGGGTGGCTGTACAGCGATTTACCTGGGAAAGATAGGCAAAAATATGAGAAAGTCAATGTACGAAGGGCAACATGAGAGCGATCCACCAACAGTGATCCTCTAGACTGATCAACATTTATTTTATATGTTTTTGATCCCCATTCCTCCAATCAATTACTTGTTTCTCGAGTTATTTAGGGTTTTAATTTGTTTGTTTGAGCATTTTCAGGTTGTTGGTTCCATAAGGTGTGTTTGAAGAATTTCAGAGGAAAATAGCAATTTTAGAAGATTTAAGGGTCTTTTCAGTAATTTGCCTCGAGTGCTGTCAAGACCTCTGTGGGTTTAGCGGTATCAACAGCGGTACAAAGATAGTGGAAACCGCCATGTAGACCATTGCCATTTGCGATGTCAAATCCACATAGCGCTTGCATTCTAGTGAAGACCGCTACGGCTTTCACAGCGATACTCACAGCGGTTTGACAAGTCCTTGCCAGAAGAAGATTCCTGATTTCAATCCAACTGCCAAATCATATAAATACATCAATTTTAGGGTCTTTAAGAGACCACCTTTTTACACAAGTTTCTAGACTCCTACCATCAGACACAAATCACACAATCTAACCTTTCTCTTCTCTTTTTATTTTCACGATGTGTAACTAACTCCATACTTAGGAATCAATGTAAACCTATGTGATGATCATATTATGATTCCAATTCCATATATTTATTCATAAATTTGAATTTAGATTTGTTCAATTCACTATATGTCTTAATTCTTGACTTGTGTTGATCTATGGAAATTAATTGATACTTATCTAGGGTTTTGATAATTTATTAATTGAGATTGCACTATAGGAATATAGGTACTCTTAATCACTTTTCAATTGAATGAGTATAATTGTTCTCAACATAGGATTATGTGAGACAATTTTGGTTCACAAATTCTTGCACGTAATGAGTTCTTGGTTATAGCTCACACCTTCGACGAGGGTGAGTTGTGATTGAGAACACGTGATTAAATCCGTCTAGAATCATGGTAATATCATAATTAAGATAAGAATGAACTCTAAATTTGGATTGAATCTTGTTAATGGAATTAATTGATGAATATGGAGTATTGCATATGGTGAGCATCAGTTACTTAGTCTTTCATCTCTTGATCACAACACCCATTCTTTCTTTGTTAATTGTTTTCTTAGTATAACTAGTAGTTTAATTTCAATCCTTCAAACAATCAACTTTTGGTTACTTCTAATTTAACTTTAATTAGAATTAGTTTTCAATTAATAATTCACTTTTCCTCGTGGGAACGATATCTGCTTTCTGATGTATTTATCTCACGATTCGTGCACTTGCGAGTTAGTATTTTATAACACAATTTTATGCATCAAGTTTTGGCGCCGCTGTCGGGGACTAGTTGAATTTATTTGTTAATTCTAGTTTAGTTTTAGTTAATAGTTTTAGTCTAGTCTAGGTAGTTGAGTCATTAATTTTTAGATTTTTATTTTTTATTTTTTATTTTTTATTTTTCTCTCCATTTTTCTTTTTCGTGTTCACTGTGTCTATCTTTTCTTGTTTCAAGTGTTAACTATGGATGTAAGGTAGAAGATCTATGTAAGGAGAATTATTACCTTTGAATGACAACATTGTTCGCATCAGACAAATAGCAATGGCAAACGATCCCAATCCTATTCCCAATCTCATTCTCAATCCTATTTTTGAGCAGGGTCCAACAAAACCAATGGAGCCAATCAGGACCATGAAAGACTACAGGAGGCCAATTGTTGGTACTCATCCCTTGAAAATATATTATAGCATGTGTCTAATACAACCTAGAATGGATGGGGGTGAATGGGCTGTTAATCGATTATTACCAATTTTTCAATTAGTCAAGATTAACCCAATTCAACAAATAATAAAAATCAAGTAAAAATGCAGAAAGTAAAGAACACTTGATTTTTACGTGGAAACCTTCAACAAGGAAAAATCACGAGCTATTCAGCTAGCCACACTCGATCCTCGATTCCATTATATGTAATGATGTTTACAACATATGTTAACCTCAATCATTATTGGTTACTAACCCACCACTACTACCTGCATGCCTTTTATAGCGAATCTAAACCAATCCTAGACAACCTCTATATGAAGAGAAGGTTACAGCCTCAAGTGATCTCCACGATCCACTATTAATGGCGTGTGCACCTTCTAATCTACCCACATGCCTTTTACAAAGGAGCTAGTACAATGTTTGTGCAACTTCACCTAGAAGCCATAAGACTTTGACTCTTGAAGAGAATTAAAAGTCTAAATACATATGACAATTATGCTCAACACAAAATATGCTAGACAAACATATAATGCTTAACTAGATGTTATAATGCAAATCAACACTCTAGTTATCAACAATGCCCACATGCTCATACATGAGGACTCAATTAGATGTAAAGAGATTCTAGCAATCTAATTGTCAACAAACAAAGCCAAATCAACACAAGTTGTCAATAAACATGGCAAGGACAATAAATATGCAATTAACAAATGTAATCAAGGAGTCCTAATAACAATGTCTAAATGCAAATCATATAGACTTAGCTAGATGTTATCAATCATAAAACAATCATAACTATCAAACAATGTTAACATGTCCATACATGTGAACTCAATTAGTTGTAGAGAATTTCTAACAACATAATTGTCAATTAAATCCATAAGAACATTCAATAAAGCTTGACTAGATAAATAAACATTAATCTATCAACCTAATCATCAACCAATTTTACAAGAATGTTCTAGGGTTAGCTACTTAGGGAAAATCATCCTAATCATGTAAGCTATCACAAACAAAACCCAACCATGTCATAACTTCACTAAATATGCAATAAGAGTGAAGATTTGATAAACTAAGTAATCAAAGACATGTCTTGACTAAGATAGAACAATAAATGAAGATGTGGTGTTTGACTAAGACACACACTAAGTCATGAAACCAAGAAGACCCATGAAGATTGATGCATGAAAGATGTTAAATGCACATGGGTTTGGGTTTGAAGAGTTAAAGAAGCTTTCTTGAAGCTTTCTCTCTCTAGGAAACTCTTAATCTATCTCTAGGTTGTGTATCTTTTGTTCCCTTAAATACAAACGAGAGAAAGAGATGTATTTATAGTGCTTAGATGATAGCCCTATAAATTTCATGAATTTTGCTCCAAAAATGAGCCAAATCGGACACCAAATAAGTGAGATATGGCCAAATTACGAAACAGGGGCGGAACATTGCGTTACTCGTCATGTGCCACACAAGCGCCATACTAGCACAACATTTCTGGACCAAAAGCGCTAGTCGAGCAGCGCCACACCAGTGCATAGGCGCGACAACACAACAGCTCGATATTCAAGTGCTTCAAAACACGACCAAATGGCATCGAAATTTATCATATAATATACCATTGAAAAGTTATGGATGTCTACTTTCTACTCCTTATTATAGAATGAAGTTTTGATATCTGTAGAAAAAGTTATGGTCATTTGAGTTACCAAAGGTCAGATACGAACAACAACAGAATTGCCCTATTTTGGTGGTCATTTTGGAGACTTCAAAACCAATCCAAACGGTCATGAAATATTACGAATAATATACCGTTGGAAAGGAATGAGTGTCTAGTTTGTACATAAAATTTCAAAACTCATTTTGAAGCTTTGTATAAAAAGTTATGGTCACAAGACCATACAAATGTCAGTTTTGAAAATCATTTAAATCGTTGAAATCCAATCTTTTGAAACTAGACACTTTACTCTAAAAAACCAAACAAAAACTAACACTTATTCAAGAGAAGAATAGGACCTTCTCAAATGGTCAACCATCGGGCTAAGACATGCACACCATCGTGCAAGCACAGACATTTCCGATCACACAAACGGAAACGAATTACATCACACAAAACTACACTTAGATCTAACAATGAAGCGTAAGTGTGATTGTGAAAAGGATGAACATATATAAGCAATTAGAACACAAATGCAAGATGAACAAAGCATGCATGTAGTGTATGTGTGCAACTAAATCTCTTCAAGAGACAAGTTAAGTGATTACCTTTCCCTCTTGCTCTTGAAGTCACGTTGGGAAGACCGGAAGCTTGCCAAACATAATAACCTAAGCTACCCGTTACATACCAATCCCAATGTGGTTTGTCATGAAATAAGCTTAAAAATGAGAAACTTACATCCCTTATGCACTATGCTAGATGCTGCAGCAAGGAATTATAAGCTAAAAAGTTTCCACCACAACAGGCTACCTACTTTCCATGGTCTACCCAATGAAGATATGATTCAATTCCTTAGTGAATTCTACACAGCAATATAAGCTTTTCCAAATAACAGGGTTACAGAGGACCAACTGTGCATGATGAGCTTTTCGCATGCCTTGAAGGAAAAGGCAAAGACATGGCTCTTAACTTTACCTCCAACATCATTGAGAACATGGGAGGAAGTGGTCGAAAAGCTCACTGATCAGTACTACTCCCCTCAGAAAACCAGTGAAATCCAAGCCAAATTAACAAATTTCTTTCAAGGGGACCATGAGACTTTTCATGAGGCTTGGGAGCGCTACTGAAATTCCTACAAGGTTATACTAAACAACCTAGAGAGGGTGAATAGGTTGACACTGTCTTTTTAAAAACTCTTTTGATGCTTTTATCAAATGTCATGTGAGCATACAAATTAACATTTAACACGATTGTTATTAGATAACAACTATCACATGTAAGCTCAAAAACACCACCCTTAGTTTACAAACATATAGCAAGAAACAATGTATCCCATATATAAGTATATTCAATGCAAAGCAAATTCCATAAGTTGTACTTTGAATATTACAATGTAAATTCACTAAGTAGAACTTTACAACTTGATATAGAATTTCACAAGACACTGACGCTTTTTCTGTCGTTAGGAAATTGCGATTCAAAAGATGTTTATAATGAAATTCCTACGCAATGTGCTATATGTTTTGAAAATAAGTAAAGCGGTAAGCAAGGGTTTGTTCCACATGGATTAGGTTAGATTAATCAATTTGCGATTTAATCTAAGTTAGTCTAATCTAGGTGCATAAAACATAAATCATATCTTTGGTTTTTGATTGGTTTAGATATAATAAACTAGAAAAGTAAATAACAATAATAAAAAGAAATTGAATAGATAGAAATCCAATATCAACAATACTAGAAAGGAAAATGGGCTAAACAATTAATATAGATACTAGGGAATTGATGGATTAGCAAGTGGGTATGGCCAATGCTTTTCAAACCACTTTAATGGACCAATTTATTAGATGTTAACCATTTGTTTTCTAGGATGTATTTAGGTCATCACTATGAACCCTAAACATCTTCCCACCAAAATGCCTAACCGATTAAGGAAAGGGGATCAAGGTGGGATTGGTTAGTTACAAATATAGGTTTAGATTAATGTGGTTGATATACCCTCCACTAATCTATCCTATTCACTAGGTTCCTAACCAATCAAGGGTGTCAATCCAACATTGGTTTCACAACAATTTATCCCACACAAGATTATGATCTACTAGTGATATACAATGCAAATCATATAATGAATATGATCTAGATATAAAGTGAATAGAACACACATAGAGATTCAAATATAATAGCTTAAACAAATACCCACAACCAAATGTTCCTCACATCTATCCCCTAGATTAGGGGTTTAGTTACACATAGTTACAAACAAATAGAAAGGAAGTAATAGATAAGAAAATCACCTTTGGGCCTCCTTTTTTAGTGCTTGCTCTTCCTTTTCCTTAGATGCTCCTCGTGCAAAGAGTGGTAGAAGAGGATGTGTCTAAATAGTTGGGTGTTTAATGGTGAGTGACAAAGGTATTGGGATGTAGAGAATGGGAATAGAGGAATGATTTAGGTGAGGTAATCTAGTTGTTTGTTGAGAGATTGGAGAGGAGAAATGGTAGGATTATGAATGGTGGAAGAATGAATTTCTTGCTTGAACAAGTGTGTTTTCAAAGGAGAAACTGTGATGTATTTATAGGGCGTTCAAATTAGGTCACAGATGGTTAATTACCAAAATACCCTATAGCATGGCAAATTACCATTTAGTCCCTTAGATGGGTGTTCTCTGTAATTTGCAGAGCCAATCAGAGATTGACACAGTGAGTTTCGCGGTTTGAGTCTTAAGGTGACACATTTGGCGATGCAATCAGGTGCTAAAAACGACTCCCTGTTGTTGTGGCGACATTGAAATGCAAACCTCGACACTAGATTGGATTATTCTTTATTGCCCTGACAAAGAGCGATAGCTGCCCTGACAAAGAGCGACATCTCATGGCAACACCATTCTTGATTGATTTTCAAGAATTAATCTCTCTATCACCGTGTGCCAATAGGTGACACCTTCAAAGGGCAGAAATGCCCTGTTTCTCCACTTTGTTCACATTATGCACCAATTTCTACTTCTTCTTCACAAATGCCCTTGAGACACAATTAAACCTGAAACACTTGATTAACAACATTAAAACACGGGGAAATACCCGAGAATCAAGTATAAGGAGACGGGAATGAGGGCCAAAATCATACCAATTCTGGTTCGATCAGATACAATGTTCAAACACTACAAAAGATACAAGAGACAAATATGGATTCAACAAAGAATGTGTGTAACTCTTTCTCTACAAAAATCTTGTTTATAAGGATGTGAAGAAATGAAGATCTTAAACAAGATATAATTGATCACATATACAAATATAAGGAGATGGAGATAGAGATAGAGACATTTGACACATCATTTTTATGTGGTAATACTTCCGAAGAGGAAACATCCACGGGTTGAATCCAAAACTACCAGCAAACAATCTTTCACTAGTTAGATAAAAGTACACCCTCAAAAGTGACCAAATCACATGACACACTCTCTATTGGATATCCCTCCTACCTATTCCCACTAATGAGAGACTTGCCTACTTTTTAACCCAAACACCTCACATGCCTCTAGAAAGTATCCTTGCTTGACTAACTAAAGTCTCACACTTCTAGCCAAGACTTCTGAAACAAATATTATAGCGTGTGTCTTTTAAATACAACCTAGAGGGTGTGTGAATGGGTTGTTAATCCGTTATTACCAAATTTTTTGGATTAGTCAATATTACAAATATAACCTCAATTCACCAAACAACAAAGTCAAGTATAAAATGCGGAATTTAAAGAACACTTGATTTTTACGTGAAAACCCTCAACAGGGAAAAACCATGGGCTATTATGTGCGCCACACACGGTCACCGAAATCCACTATATGAAAAGACGATTACACCCTCAAGTGATTCTCAGACTCTCACCCTAGATAACCTTAGGCTATGGACACTACCACTCGCCACTCTTGGTTTAATCCCTAGTGATATCCCCTGGTACACTACTCTTGGCGTAAGCACCCCCTAATCTACCCACAGGCCTTTTATAGCAGCACTTGACCAATTGCTTGTGATTTACGCAACCTAATCCCGGAAGCTACACAAGACTTACTTCTCAATTAAGAGATCAACACCCTATGTGAATATGCAAAGATATCCAAATATGCAAGTAATGCTAGGGAACACTAAATGCTTATCTATGATTATAATATGACAATTAAATCAATCATAGATATCAAATGCTAAATGACATGTCATAACGCTTAGCTATGTTAAGGATAACCAATCCTAGATACAATAGCTATCAAGAAATAATCTCAATCATTTTAATGAGATCAATTAGCTAGATATTAGATAAATATGAAAACCTAGCTATCACAAATAACCCAATCAACAAATAATCTCAATCATGTATATAGAAATTAATCCAAACACATACAAGTAATAAATGAGATAAAATTGACAAGTAAGAACACAAATTATGTAAGATAATAGTGTTCAACTTACCATACATGTGTGTTGAAGAAGACCCATGCATTAGCACATACTAGATGATCCTAGATGATGCTTAGATGATGATCTATGTATATGGAAATGAGTTTGTGTAATAAAAGATGAGTTCTTGGATCATTTTCACTATTGGAAAATGTTCTAAGTTAAAACTATGATCTTGAACTCATGCTTAGACCTAAGAACAAAGAGGCATATTTATAGAAGGTCAAATTGAAAATATATCGTTTTGGACAAAATCAGTTGTTGCCATTTGCTGTCGCCATTTGTCTTAGGGCGACATCATATTTTTCTTTTTTGTCGCCATTTGTCTCAGAGCAACATCATGGCGACGCCTGACGCAACATAAAAATTCTTCTTTGTTGCCATTTGTTCTTAGGGCGACACTTCATGGCGATGTCATACCTAATAGATTTTCAGGAATGAATTTCTCTGTCTCCATGACAACACCATCAAAGGGCGACAATGCCTTGTTTTCCCACATTGTGTGGTGAAACCAAAGGAGAAGCCAAGGGCATCTCTGAAGGCGATCCTCGCATTAAACCAAGCACACATTCGTGCATGCGCGGACATTTCCGAACAATATCGGGAAACGAATTACAAGACACATAAACATACAACAATATTCAACAACAAAGTGTAAGTGTGAAATGTGACATATAAAGAGAATGCACACAAGATTAATGAGCATATATGTAAGCATAGCAAGTGTGTGTGTGCAACTACATCTCTTCAAATAAAACTAAGCACTAGTGATATACCTTTGAAGTGATTATCTCGTGAGGTCTTGAAAGGGTCTTTGAGCTTGATCCTCAATCATCTAAACTACCTTTTCAATTCAAACCCAATATGTGGTTTGTCCACGAAATAAGCCAATCAATAAATGAGACCTTACAACTTCCTTGCTTGTCTAACCGGAGCCTCACACCCTTAGACAAGTCTTCCTTGCTTGACTAACTAGATTCTCACCCCCCTAGCCAAGACTTCTTACTTAACTATTTGAGACATATCTCATGCCTCTAGTTAAGACTCCTTGCTCAAATTGAAGAATCCACTCCAACATGAGACTTCCACCTTTTGCAAGACAAATGATTTAAGTGATACAAATGATGCAAGCACATGCAACATAGAATATATGAATACATCATATGGAAACTAGAAATAATCAATGACCACACAATGTATGTTTTTCTAGTTTATAATCCAAAATATGACATCACACAAAATGATGCATGAACATATGAAATGTATAGATTAGGTACACTCCATGAAGAACTAGACATAGGCAACGAAGTTCACATAACAAAGTAGTTTAGATCTTGTACATGAACAAAAACCTAAAGCATGCCAAATCTTCAAAAACACACTTTAACCCTAGATTTTATTCGTGTCACTAAAGCTTGAAATAAACATGTTCATAAAGCATATATTCAAGTCTTTAGAACCAAAACAAAAATGCTAGAAACACAAGGTATGATCAATCAAATCTCTAGCAATCATTTAGAGCATATATTCACAAAATAATCAATTAAATCCTAATAGGCTCTAAATATAAAATTAAATGTGTTAATCCTAGATATATTCAACTAATGAGTTCTAGCACATGATAAGGCTATCAATAATGAAAATAAGATCAATCAAAGCACAAATAGCACTAGATAAGAAGCTAACACAATACAACTCACAATCATGTGAAAACATAGGTTTTAATAAAACCTAATTCACATTCAAGTTTCTAATTAAGCACAACTAGCTTGTAATTGAAGCTCTATCACTCATCAACATATGTTCAAGTCACATACACTAAAATAGGAAGAAGGCCCAAGGTAATTGAACATTTGAAAGTGCAAATCATAAAACTTAATCCACTACCTTGTTAATTCACATACAGTCACGAAACTAGTGCAGAACCACCAAAATACTAGAACAAAAGACTTCAAGGTTGCTTGGAGATGATAGAGGAATTCAATACGAAACTTCTCCAACTTGAATTACTCAAATCCGATAAGAAATGAGAGAGATATGGTAATTCAAGTTGAGAGAAAAATCTAGAAATTTTCTACACTACATTGTTTTCTACAAATTCAAAATGAAAGAGAGAGAGGGAATTTAAAAGAGGGAAACAAGAAGCACTTGAACCAACCAATGGAGGGCTGCCACATGTGCATCCCATGGAGGCGTGTGGCCTCCACGAGGGTAGAAGGCAGTCCTTCCCGTGGGGGCTAAGTGCCTCCACGATAAGGAGCCTTTGTGGCCCCTTTCCACTTCTCTTCTTCCCTTCGTACACCACTCGCGTTCTTCAACTGTTCTCCGGCCTCCAAACTCCAAATTCAAATTCGTTTGCGGATTACAAACCATGACTCTCTCACGCACATGGAAGACTATGAAAATTTGACCAGAAATTAGGAATTCGACTCGATACACGAAGACGAAGACCATGTACGATAAATGTATGGAAAGTTTTGTAATTTCCAACTTGGAACTCGAAAACTTATGAATGAGTAACAGGAACGTTCGGAACTTAATGATGAATAATATGAGAATACGTTCAAGTTTGATACCAATAAAACATAAACAAATAAACACAAGAATAGACAAGTATGCCATTTCCTAGAGATAGTCCCAGAACATGCAACTTTACAATGTTTGTCAAATTAAGTCTAATGCATGTGCATACTATAATATGTGTGTGAATATGTTATACCAATTTAGCACAATAATGTAGGGAAACATATGGATGCAATGTGTGTGTGTGCCTAAATGCCTTGCAAGAGAATTGATGTCTTAATACACCTTTGATGTGCAGTAACGCTTACTATTCTTGAAGGCTTCATTTTGCTTAATAAGTTGTCTAACTTCCTTAAAGCTTGATAAACTGTGAATCATAAATAACTAATCAATACAAATGAAATGTCATTTTGATATAGAATAATGTCAACATGACTTAAAATCCTAACTGCTACAAGATGCTTTTTTTTTCCATTGCCCTTACAGCATGGATATCATGTGCACAAAATTTGTCAATGGTTTTATGATGGCTTGAATGATGTCTTATGAGTCCTAGTGAACAATGCTTGTAGAGGATCTATGAATGACAAAACTTTGGATGAGTTGTACTCCCTCTTCGAGAAATTATCCCAAAATTCTCGTAAGAAGAGCTCTAGAAGAAAGAAGGGGATATATGAGGTAGATACTAATACAGGAAATTCAATTCAGATGGCACAAATGCAAAAGTCCATAGCATCTCTTGCCAACTAGATGGGACAAATAAAAAAGTGATATGCATGAGAGGTGAACAGCCATGATTTGACTTGGAAGAAGCACAAGCCATGAACAACTTCAATTTAGGCTGGAGAAATAATCCCAACTTCTCAAACACCAATAACCAAGGAACTGGGATCTAATAGGGAAACAACAACAATTACAGTCAGAGACAATATAATGCCGGTGCTCAGTAGAATCCTGACTACTAACAGAGGAAACCGTGTCAAAAAAGAAGAAGAAAGGGTTAGGTCTCATTACGTTGTGAAGACCGTTGTCAAAGCCACATCGCTTTTGATAGCAGTTTTCTTTGGAATTATTGTGTTGTGAAGAGTGCTGTGAAAACCACACAGCACAATCAACAACGGTTTTCTCTATAATCATGACCGCTATGATAACCACCGTCGAAATCCCACAGTGGTCCCAACAGTGTTGAAACAATATTACAGTGTGCTAATTATATCTAGAAGGGAGTGAATAGATTTTAATATGGTTATTACCAAATTTTTGCAATTAGTTAATTTTACAAAAATAACCCCAATATAGTGAAAGTAACAAATCAAGTGTAAAGTGCGGAATTTAAATGACACTTGATTTTTACGTGGAAACCTTCAACAAGGAAAAACCACGGGCTGTTATGTGTGCCATACACGATCCTCGAATCCACTAATTGTAATAGTGTTTACAACCTAGGATGACCACGTCAAACCCTACACGGTCAATAACCCACCACTACTACCCAACGGGCCTTTAAAAATGAACCTAGATCAATTTGCTTGCGCACTAAGCCACCTTAGCCACAAGACTTAATTCTCACTAAAGAGATCAACAACCTAATGTGAATATGATAATATTCTAAATGCAAATAATGCTATGTTACACTAAATGCTTATCTAAGATTATAAGATGTCAATTAAATCAATCCTATATATTAATTGCTATATGACATGGCATATAACATAGCTAAATTAGATTAAGCAATCCTAGGTATAGCTTTCAAAATACAACTCTCAAACAATCAACACAATAATCTCAATCTTGTAGATAGAATATGTTCTAAAGGTATACAAGTGATAAATGAGATTACTTGTTAAGTAAGACACAAAATATGTAAGATATTAGTAACCATCTTACCAAGCAAAGTGTGTTGAATAAGACCTAAGCAATGATGGCACCTAGATGATCATTGTTGTATGTATAAATTCGCCAAGCGGACACGTCACCAAAAGAGTCAAATAGATAATGAAGAGAAGGTTGCCACGTCACTCATTGACCGAGTCAAAGGGAGAAAATGTGGCAAGCCAGAATATTGCTGCCTTAAACCAATAAAGTCAAAGGCGTGGTCGCCAGAACTAGATATATACTCGCAACAGGTAGAAACGCGGTCGCTGAAGGAAAAAACCCAGAAGTAAAGGTATTCGCTGCATCAGCGTACTGGGCCCGAACTGACTCGGCAGAAACACAGAAATCAATCTTAAACTTTAGAAGACCTATGGCAACAAGGAATCGTAAAGAGATAAGAGAAACATCCTAGCTCGTCACAAAGAGAGGAATCCTAGTACGAATCAAAGAGGGAAATCTACCACCAACGCGGCTAAAAACAAAAGGAAACCCTAAATTAAACATATATAAATAGAACCATCTATCCCATCAGGAAGGGGTTCAAAAACTTAGAGAGAGAGAGAGAAGAGAGCAATCATATGAGAGATCTGAGTGTGTAACAAAGCAAATAAGATTAGTGATATTTTTTTGCCCTCTAGGGCGCCGTGGTTTTTTCCCATCCAAGGGTTTTCCACGTAAAATTCTGTCTCTTGCATGCATTGATTATTTTCTCGTCTTTCTTTAGGTTGATATAATTGTTGTGTGTGGCAATCCAAATTTCACCGTCAACAATTGGCGCTAGAAGGAGGGGGTCTTTGAACAGAAACTTCGAGGAACCCTTACGAACTGAAGAATATGAACAACGACAGTGACAGAGATGGTAACTCCAGCGGAGACCTAATTGTTGAACCAACCGCGCCGATAGGAGATAGGGCAGCGATGATCGGGGAATAATCGGCGGCAACGCAAGGAACTAGGGCAGCTGATCCCGGGGTTCTGCAGCACTTCCAGACTGCATTGGTAAACCTAATCAGCGAAGCCAGCAAAATAGGGCTTTCACTTCCCATAGGGTTGGGAGTTTATTCTCCTTACGAGTTAACCACTCCTAGAATCCATCCGCCCGGAAGGATACGATCGGAAGTTCACATTGCAACCTCTGATGCTCAAGCAATATAATCCACTGAGGAGACTCCACAGGACCACCCTAAGAATTTCGAAGGGAGAAAACAAAGGAAGGGAAAAGGTGTGATGAATGAAGAATCTAGGGAGGAGCAAGACCATGCACAAACACATGGGATCAATTCCAGTGACACATATCAACAGAACCGGTGGAGACACCGTTCTATCTTGTCTGAAGATAAGAGTCCTCGTCCACGAAGGGAATTACCATCTAAGAGAGCACGGCGAAGAAGATCCGAGAGCACCGAAGATCGAAGGAGCCCGGATGATAAAGGCAATCATGGGAGAATGACAATCAAGAGTAGACTCGATCTATCAGGAGAACCAACTGGTCAGCGAGATGTCACCCGACAAGAGTTATCAAGAAAAGTTTAAGCGATGGCACGAAGGTATGGTCGTAACGTATCTTCGGATGATGAGTCAGATAGCCCATTCGTTGAAAATATTGCTGGCACCCAATTTCCAGACAGATTTAGAATGCCAACCATTGAGCAGTACAAGGAGAACAGGGATCCGAAGGAGCATGTTCGTCGATTCCGTAATATTATGGCCTAGTACTCATCCAATGACGGGCTGTTGTGCCTCACCTTCCCGTAAACATTCGGCGACCTTGCCTCCAGGTGGTTTGGAAGACTTCCACCCGGAAGTATAAGCAGTTTCTCAAATCTCAGCAAAGCGTTCATAAGGCAATTCATGGGGAGTGTCCAGAGAAGAAAGTCACTCGCTCATCTATCAAACTTGAAGCAGGAACGTAATGAGTCGATCAAGAAGTATCTAGCGAGATTTGGGAAGGAGGTTGCTCAAATTGAAGACGCCAGTGATGTAGCTGTGATCGCCGCATTCACCAATGGGTTACAAAGTGGGCGATTATCCTTTGACCTGTGAAGGGAGAGACCAAAAACTTATGAAGAGATGATGGAAATAGCTGGCGACTATGCACTGGCAAAAGAAGAAGAAGTAGTGCAAGGGGGAAGCTATGTACATGGACACAAACTTGACTCAAAATCGGACCATAAGGATGACAAAAAGGCGCAGTCACGTGATTGCCAGAGAGATGAGAAGGGCCAAAAGGGACATCCGAAGGAAAGCAGAGGAAATACTCGAGCCAATAGGTTTCGAGGAAGGTACAACCATTACACCCCTTTAACTGGTGATCAGGAGGAGATACTTTTTGTGGTAGAAGACAAAAGACTCGCTAAATACCCTCTGCAGCAATCAGCAAATGCCAAGAGAGATACAACTAAATACTGTCGGTTTCACAAAGACCATGGGCATGAAACTTCGAAATGTTTCCAGCTGCGCGATCACATTGAAAGCTTGATCAGAGATGGGCACCTGAAGGACCTTGCTTTGAAAGGGGACAAGCACGGTGGTCGCCAGGATAGCCGCCAAGGAAACATGCAGGAAAGGAAGAGTCCAAGGAGAAACAGCCCTAACGCCACTATAAATACCATTTTTGGCGGATCTCATACTGGAAGAAGCAATCGAGAAAGGATGTTAGAAGTCCGAGAAGTAATGTATGAAAGCAGAAGCATGGAGATCAATTCTGTGCAAAGAAATCCCAAGAAAGGGAGAGAAGGGCATGATCCCATAATGTTTACAGCAGAAGACTCAGACGAAATTGATGCAAAGCCTAACGATGCAATCGTAGTGGGGGTTCGAATAGCCCATAGGGATGTCCTTCGGGTAATGATTGACAACGGGAGTTCAGCTGATATTTTAAGTGCCAGGGTATACGATGAGTTGCGGCTAGACAGAAAAGATCTTGAACCTTTCCATGTACCGTTGAAAGGTTTCGGTGGTGCAGAAGTGAGATCGTTAGGAACTGTGAAGCTGCCGGTGAGATTTGGCACAGCACCATGCCGGCGAACGATCCTGTTGGACTTTGTCGTAGTCGACATCCATAATTGGCCGTATAATGCTTTGCTTGGCCGACCGTTTCTTAACAAAGCTCGAGCTATTACTTCAACCCATGCATTGAAAATAAAGTTCCCTACAGAATTTGGTGTCAGAGAATTGAAAGGGTCACAGGAGATGGCTGGCCGCGCCAACCTATCGATCTTCAAAGATAAGGCAGGGATGGAAACCTTGAGCATATTCGAAATAGACAAGGAAGAGCAGGAAGATAATCCAGAAACCTTCGAACTAGACCCAAGGGACAAAACAAGCAGAGAAAAAGAAGAGCCAACTGAGTCGATCGTTTTAAGCGAAGCAGAACCGGACAAAACAGTCAAGATCGGAGCAAGGCTGACTGAACGAGTTAAGAGAGATGTGACAAACTTGTTGAGAGAATATAAGGAGATTTTCGCTTGGTGCCATGAAGACATGCCGGGAATTGATAGAAGCGTGATTTCACACAACCTGGCAGTAAGTGAAAAATGCAAACCGGTTGTGCAAAAAAGGAGAAGCTTTAACCCAGAAAGAAGTGCAGCAATAAAAGAGGAAGTGTCAAAGTTGCTCGCCACGAGATCAATTAGAGAAGTTAAGTATCCGGAATGGGTGGCGAATGTAGTTCTAGTGAAAAAGAAGAACAACCAATGGAGGATGTGCGTCGACTTCACCGATCTGAATAGGGCCTGCCCCAAGGATAGCTTCCCGCTACCAAGGATTGACCAATTAGTCGATGCAACAGCCGAACATGAGACGTTGAGCTTCATGGATGCATATTCAGGATATAACCAGATAAAGATGCACAAGCCAGATGAGGAAAAGACAGCGTTCACCACAGACCAGGGGTTGTACTGTTACACGATCATGCCATTCGGCTTGAAGAACGCTGGAGCAACTTACCAGCGCTTAGTCAACAAAATGTTCGCCAGGCAAATAGGGAGAAATATGGAGGTTTACGTTGACGATATGCTGACAAAAAGCATCACAGCAGATAGACATACAGATGACCTGAGGGAAACATTCGATGTGCTGGTTAAGTATGGAATGAAGTTGAATCCAGCAAAATATGTATTCGGCGTACCATCTGGGAGGTTTCTTGGATATCAAGTACATCAAAGAGGAATAGAGGTGAACCCTGAAAAAATCCAAGCCCTAGCAAAAATGGTTTCGCCAAGAACTTTGAAGGACGTCTAAAGACTCACGGGGTGCCTAGCATCGCTGAGCAGGTTCATAGCTAAGTCAACAGACCGATGCCTACCATTTTTTAAAGCTTTAAAGAAAGGAAAAGGAATCGAGTGGAATGAGGATTGTGAAAGAGCTTTCCAGGCCTTGAAAGATTACCTTGGACGGGCACCGCTGCTATCAAGACCAAAAACAGGAGAGACACTGTAAATGTACTTATCCGTCTCTAAAGTAGCCACAAGTTCCGTGCTGGTAAGACAGGAAGAGGGGATCCAGAAACCAATATACTACACCAGCAAAGCACTGTTACCAGCCGAAACAAGGTACTCGCCGGCCGAAAAAATGGCACTCGCCCTAATAACAACAGCAAGAAAGTTAAGGCCATATTTTCAGGCTCATAAAATCGGGATATACACCAACTGCCCACTGAAATTAATTATGCAGAAACCAGAAGTATCCAGTCGATTAACGAAGTGGGCGATCGAGTTAAGTGAATTCGATGTAGAGTATCTCCCCAGGACAGCAATTAAAGCACAAGCAGTGGCAGACTTTGTAGCAGAGTTCACCGAGCCAAGTATAGAGGTGGCGAGAATGATGGTGGAGCAAAATAAGAAAATATTCAAATGGCAACTTCGCGTTGACAGCTCGTCAAACACGCACGGCAGCGGGGCAGGGGTAGTAGTGTCAACCCTGGAAGGAGATTCAGTCGAACGTGCCTTGCGTTTTGACTTCAAAGCTACTAACAATCAAGCTGAATACGAGGCACTCATAGCACGTTTAAAAGTTTGCATAGTCCTAGGGGCAGATGAGGTAGAAATCTTCAGTGACTCTTAAGTTGTTGTCAATCAGGTGCTAGATGAATATCAGGCGAGAGATGAAAGCATGATCACCTACCTAGAATTAGCAAAGGTACTGTTAGAAAGATTTAAAGAATACAGAATTGTTCATGTCCCCAGAGAAGAAAACGAGCAAGCTGATGCCTTGGCCAAATTGGCATCTGCCACAATCAACATCTAGCCCAAAAGTATATCCATGATCCGCCTATTGCAGCCGAGTATAGTCAAATCAAAAGAAGTGGGGGCAGTCTTTGGCGAGAGGAACAGCTGGATCACACCAATCAAAGAATATCTCATCAATGATGTACTCCCAAGTGACCCATTAGAGGCAAAACGGTTGAAACACAAAGCTACAAGATATTCAGTACTCAATGGAGAGTTGTACAAAAGGGGGTATTCAAGGGCACTGCAGAGATGTGTCGGTGATCGCGCTCCAAATGTTCACATTTAGCGCTCCCTTTTCCTATCTTTTGTATACGTTTCCAAGCATTTTTATATATTTAATAGGGTGTAAATAAGTGTTTCAGGGAATTAGGGAAGTTCAGGGATATTTTGGTAATTATGGAGAAATCAGGGGTAAAAATGTAATATTCGGGAATATATTGGACATTTTGTGATTTGAGCAGAGTTTAGGGGTCCAAAGTGTAATTCGCCAGAAGAAGTCAAAGTCAGCGCGCCACGTCAGCACAGAACGGCGTCGTTTTGCGCCTGCTAGCGTCACGCGTGACGTCATGCTGACGTCACAGCGTCTTCAAGCTGCAGCCGGGTCACACGACCCACGACAGTTCGACCCGACCCGGTTTCACACCCGGTTGACCCGGTCGTGACCCGGTGACTTCTCGGCCCATTTCTGACCGTTTTCCGGTGGTTTTTCAGACCGATTTCTACCCAGAATTTCAGCTCACACTCCGGAGGTTCCATTGCACCCATTTTTGGCATCCCATGCAAACATTTTCCATGCCATCCAAGTCTCCAAAACTCCATGGATGTGCAAGCTTCAAGGATAATTCCGGCGGCCTTTTGCCCGCTTTCCAGACGGTCTAAACTCGCCAAACAACGGTGGGTTCATACGGCGACCTCATGCCCGCCTTCCAGAAGGTTCAAGCTCGCCCCAATTGTCCAAATTCATGCGGCGGCTTCCGACGGCGGGCAAGAGCTCTCCAACTCGACGGTTACAAGGCCGCCGGAGCAACCGACCTTGGATTTTGCACGTCCAAACCTGCCCAAACCTTCCCTACTATATATATTCTTCCCTTCCTAACCTAAAACACCCTCTCTAACATCCAAAAATACATCCTCTTAGACTAGTTTACATAAATTTACATTAGAATAATTTAGATAACCTAGAGAAGCACTACATGGATGCATGTGAGCTTCATAGCTTGGAAGGAGTAGATTTGGAGCTTCATTGAAGACAAGAAGATTTCCATCTTGTGGTTACTTCTTACTCTTACTTCTTTCATGTATTTGTGATTCATGTAACATGTATGTGTATAATAATCTTTATGTTAAGGGATTGATTTTCATATGATTTATTATTGTAATTGATTGATCTCTATATCTATTATATCCATATTTAGTTATTGAATGTTGAATTGAGTTAAATTGAATGGATGCATGTTGTTAATTGACAAATTAGTAACTTGTAATCTTGTTTAAGAACATTTGATTAGCTATATTGGAGAAGTATTGGTTAGTAATTGCATGATCAACACTTATTAACTAATTCTTAGGTTCTAGGTGTAATTACTCTATTATTGTCATTCTAAGATCATAGTTGATAATAATTAGAGTGGTAGTTGTTGAATTACCTATGCCATAGAACTAATGAGCTTAATTGTGATCAATTAATAATATCCCTTTTCATTTATCCATGCTCTTGCATAACCTTGCAAGAATTAGTTAGTTTAGTTAGTTATAGTTAAGTTAGTATAATTTAGTTGTAGTTAATTAATTGAGACATTAGTGTATTTTAATTGTAGTGACTTAGTGTTAATTTACTTACTTGCTTACTTAGTTGATAATTTAGTTAATTTAGATTAATTAGAATTGTATTGTGTTTACATCTCCTTAGTTGTAGTTGTAGTATAGAGAATACGTATCCGTGACCATAGGATACGCATAGCTTAATTTCCCATCCTAGCCATCATTAGTTTAGATAATTGCTTGCCACCCATGCTTTTATTTTCTTGCTTGTAATTAGTGTAAATAACTTGACTATAACAAAGACGTAGAACCGACTTACGTATACACACTTCCTCCGTGGGAACGATACCCTTACTTATATCCGCTATACGACTCGTTCGACTCGTATACTTGCGAAGGGTATAAACTTGCACGCATATCGTTTACCGGTAGTTTATAAAACTATCGCGTACCACGTTTGCGGCGATTAGTCGAACCTGAAGAAGCAGAAGGTATCCTGAGAAGCATACATAGTGGAAATTGTGGGAGCCACGCTGGGGGTGTCAGCCTAGCCCACAAAACATTAAGGTAGGGTTTTTACTGGCCAACACTATTCGCCGACGCCAAAAGAGTAGCAGAGAGATGTGAGGCGTGTCAAAAAATTGCCAATAACCTCCGTCAACCACCTGAACTTTTGCAAAGTATTACCTCGCCCTGGCCATTCGCTATATGGGGAATTGACTTAATTGGCCCAATGCCAACAGCAACTGGAGGAGCAAAGCACGCTATAGTAGCCGTGGATTATTTTACGAAGTGGGTAGAAGCCGAACCATTGGTACATATAACAGAAGTGAACACTATAAACTTTGTAAAGAAAAATATCCTGTACAGATTCGGGATACCAAACACCATCATCACGGACAATGGGACCCAATTCGATGGTAAGAAATTCAGGGAGCTGTGTGACAAGTACGGCATCAACAATTATTATGCCTCCTCAGCACATCCGCAGACGAATGGCCAGACTGAAGCAGTAAACAAGATCATAAAACACAACTTGAAAGCTAAATTGGCAGCAAAAAAGGGCAGCTGGGCAGATAAATTACCACAGATGCTCTGGGCGTATCGAACCACAGAGAGGGGTTCAACAGGTGAGACCCCATTTTCCATGGCATATGGAGCTGAAGCTGTCATTCCCGTGGAAACATCTTTCTCCTCACCAAGGGTACAACTCTTTCAACCAGAACTCAACATTGATATGCTGAAATGCGGTTTGGACGAGTTAGAAGAAAGAAGAGAACGCGCGCAAATAAGGAATACTGCGTACCAACAGAGGGTAGCCAGATATTACAACTCACATGTGCGTGAAAGAAGGTTCTCGCTTAGCGACTTAGTGCTGAAAAGGGTAAACCCAGGAACAAAAGACAAAGCTGCAGGATCACTCGCAGACAAATGGGAAGGGCCTTATCAAATTACAGGCATAGCTGGCCACGGGGCATATCGTATTACTCGAGAGGGTTTTGGCGAACTACCCCGTCCATGCAATGCGCAGTACTCGAAGATATATTATCCTTAACTTTTTCGTCAAGTTTAGAGTTTTTTCAACCTTTTTATTATGTCTTAGAACAATTTTCGTTTTAGCATTTTCTTTATGACTATGTTAACAAAAGTTGCAGAAAACATTCAATAAAAGAGTAATTTATTACTGAGAAATCGCGATTTCACTCGCCAGTCATAAAGGGCATTCGCCATCGTATATTGCTACCATCACATAAAGACGAGTTTCATACTCGCAGCAACGAGAACTGGCGAGAAACAAAATCCCAAGTTACAAAAAGTAGTGATCGCCATTACGGGAAAATAGAATCCCTAGAAGCGAGAAAGCCAGCAGAATAAACAAAACATGTTAAAAACTTGGTGTATGGTCGGATACGTCCTGACAAACACTGAGTATGCCAAAATACAGCAATGGCAGCTGAATAGAGCTATAAAATATGCTAAAAACTTGGTGAAAATACTGAGTAAGCCGAAAACTCAGCAATGGCAGCTGAATAGAGCTATAAAATATGCTAAAAACTTGGTGAAAATACTGAGTAAGCCGAAAACTCAGCAATGGCAGCTGAATAGAGCTATAAAACATGCTAAAAACTTGGTGAAAATACTGAGTAAGCCGAAAACTCAGCAAAGGCAGCTGAACAAAAATAAAAGAGTTTATAACTTAAATAAAATGTCATTTACAATTGAAGAATTACAAATGAAGGAGCAAAAGAAAAGAAGACAAAAAGAATTTAAATGTCTCCATCAGGTACAGAAATTTACAGTCCTACAGTATAAAAGATCCAAAACTCAACAAGCTGCAAGAGGGCCCTCGCTGTCTTTCTCATCTTCAAATTCCTCTTTAGAAGGCCAGGTGACTTCCTCATCCCCTTCTGGCATGAAAGGCTCATAATCCCTTCCAGCAACAGGACCCAAGTCAGGCTCAGCACTAGAACCGGAAAAGCTGCCCTTCTGACATGAGTAGTAAGTATTAAAAGCACGCTTGCTGGGGATCTCTAGATGTATAGGATGAGGTTCAGTCATGTTATAACGGCAGTGGGCTTTCCATCGTTTTATTTGCTCTTAAATCGAGTCCACACCACTAGCCATATGCTGTTGAAGAGACCTACCGAAACGCTTCAGAGCCTTCTCATTCGAATGATCCTTCATGGTGAAGAACTTCTTCGATTGCCTCATGCCTTTTTCAAATTCGCGCAACAAAAGCGCATCGTAGGCAGGGGATCTCTTGAAACGATCAACTGCTTCAACCTCCAGCATGGCTTTTAGATTATCAAAGACGAGTTCGTGAGAAGACAGTTGATTATGCAGGTCCGCCACTTCATGCTCAGCTTTTTCCTTGGCCTCCTCAGCCACCCGCTCAGCCTCCAAACGTGCTGCGAAGGACTCTTGCCTTACAGATAAAAGCTCCTTCAGTGAGCGGATCTCCTCCTTAGTAGCAGATAGTTTATCCTCAACAGTTAGCCGAGCAGACAGATGACCATTAGAGGATTCTTTTAACTGAGCAAGCTGTTGAGCATGGGATTCTTCAGCAGAAAGCTTCTCAGCGGCCAAAACCGAAGTCTGCTCGCGTAAAAGTTTAATCTCTCGGGAAGCTTTGTTCCCATACTTGTATTTGTCACACAGCTCAGACATCATCTGAAAAAAGAAATAATAGAATTATGAAGTATATAATAAAAAGACATAGAAACTTATGGCGATAAGCTTACCAGAGAGTGACAATTGAAAAAGAATTCCATCTTTCTATTACAAGACTTGCTTTTAACATGCTCCCAACCTTCACCGATATACACATCATTATTAATCAGGTGGGAGCAGATTTCAGTAGCCGAAAAGTCAGAAAGAGACACAGTCCCTTCACCGGCTTCAGTTGATCCCTCGGGAGGGGCTCCATGGGCAAAACCCGAACCAGAAGTAGAAGCCCCAGTTTGCTTTGATGGGCCGGGTCGATCAACTGATTCAGGCTAGCCAGACGGTCTAGGCTCATCTGAAGAGACATTAGACTTGCCCATGGCCACTGGAGAAGAAGCTGTTCGAGGCGGAGTAGAAGCAAGGATATTCAATTCATCAACCTCCTTAGGGGGAGGCACCGCCGCACTAGTCTCCTCAGCATGATCCTCGCGAGCATCCGTTTGAATAGGAGTTTCAGCGAGAGCTGGCTCACCAGCACCCTCCTCATCTGAAGAGACGACATACTGCACCACCCTTGATGCCCGCTTAGGGGGTCAAGCAGCGCGATCAGGTGTAGTCTCAGCTGGGCGTTTTCCTCTTCCAGTTCTAGGGGTAAGATCACTCGCGGGATCGTGAGGGGTCTCAGGGACATCCGCGTTAAAATCTGGAATGTCACCGACCCCCCCTGAAGCACCTACTTTTTCCTTACCTTTACGGTTGGGGGTAGCCGCGGCAGGGATAGTCGCAGCAGCAATTGCAGCAGGAGTATTCGCAGCAACCTCTGCATGCTTAAGGGGTCCCCCCGACTCAGCACCTCCCCTAGAAACATCACCAGCTTCCTCGCCGTCCGAGTGGTCATCACCATCCGGGCTAGCAATTCCCTCCTTAGCCAAACCAGCAGCGTGTCTTTTGTTGGCAGCCTCGGAATTCTTCACCGCCCGAGCTTGCAAATCGCAAACAGTATCAAAATCGCAAACTGCAAGAAAAGCAAACCAAGTGTCACTAATAGAATAAGACGAAACAATGATACAAAAGAAGAAACTGATAAAGACTTACGACGAGGAAGCCTAGCGTGTAGGCGAGTAAAAATCTGCTGAGAGATCATTTTTTCCTCATCCAAAAGGAAGGATCTATCCCTCGAGCTCAAAGGAAGGACAACTGCCGCGGCGAGGTGAGAGATCTCCCTATCCAGCAAAACAGGGGCTGCCTTCAACCAGGCTTCAGAAGATGTGAAGTGCCTAGGAACCTTCTTCGCCGAGAGGTTACGGCGACTGCTGGCAGGCGCATCGTGGCCCCACTCGCCACCAACAAAAAACCAACTATTCTTCCACCTCTTGTTTGAAGTGGGAAAGCCCCAGATGAAACCCTTTTTCTTCTCATCGCTGGAGACTTTTACTTGGCCAAGGTTCGCCACGCCCTCAGGGATCCAGTTCTCCACGGGCGAAGAGAGAAGGAAATACGTGCCACCATTGCCCGCCTACCTTAGCGTGTAAAAATGGTGGATCTCGCGAGGAGTAGGGGGCCCATAACCCTTCAGCTTCCACATGAGACACAGGCACATCAATATCCTATAGCTATTTGGAGCGAGTTGTGCCGGTGCAATTTGAGCCTCCGCGAGAAATCTGGTGATAAAAGGCTGAAGAGGGAGGGTTACCCCACAGTTGAAAAATGCAGCGTGTCCCTTTGATGGTCTTCAACGTCAGAATCAACAGTCGTCTGCGCATCTAGTAGGGATTCACGAGAAGCGCTAGGGGCGCGTCGTTTACTGCCGCCTGGATTAGTGGATCTCGGCATCATTGGAGAATCACTGTTGGAAGATGGAGGAGAGATGTTAGGAATAAAATCATCCTCAGAAGATGGGACATAAACAGAAATTGGGACTGGAGAATCAGGACGAAAATTACGAATCAGAGATTCGATCTTGTCTGCAGTACTTTTATCACCAAGCTCCATGGCTTGCATCATCCGATTAAAAAGAAAAGAACGTAAGGAAGGATCCATGGGAACTCACCAGAAAACCCTAGATTCGCAAAGGTACGCAGGAGAGTTGGGGACGCAGAAAGACAGGAATAGTCGAGTTCGGTGAACCGTCTGGCAATGAAAGGCATAGGAAAAAGGCTGTAGCAAATACTCGAAGAAACGAGGCAGATAAAAACGAAGGTTCAAGCTTTTCTTTTTTGCTCTGAGAAAAACAGTGGAGGCGTAAAAGAGGAGTGAAATGAGGAAGAAGAAACGATCGGGCCTTAAAAGAGGGAACTTTGAAATTCAAAAAGAAAAATCAAAAAGAGGATACGCAATTAATGTGAGTGACGGCCACAGTAATCAGCCGCGATAGTCACCACCAAGTAATGGACATGTGGCATCTCGGGGGTCACCAAGCAGTCAGAATGTACCATCACCTGTCAAGTAAGTGGAAGCGCCAGCAATTGTGTGGCTAAAATTAAAAGCTTGCACCAGAAGAATCAAATGATCAATGCAACGCGTGGTAAAATAGAGAGGTAATTAATTATAAAACGCGTCGAAATCTTTAAAGCATAGGTATAAATACTGCTCGCAGGGGCAAACGAAGTAAAAAGAACAAGTCGTTCGCCCAGCTCGAAGTATTTATGGGGGTATTGTTGTATGTATAAATTCGCCAAGCGGACACGTCACCAAAAGAGTCAAATAGATAATGAAGAGAAGGTTGCCACGTCACTCATTGACCGAGTCAAAGGGAGAAAATGTGGCAAGCCAGAATATTGCTGCATTAAACCAATAAAGTCAAAGGCGTGGTCGCCAGAACTAGATATATACTCGCCACAGGTAGAAACGCGGTCGCCGAAGGAAAAAACCCAGAAGTAAAGGTATTCACTGCATCAGCGTACTGGGCCCGAACCGACTCGGCAGAAACACAGAAATCAACCCTAAACTTTAGAAGACCTATGGCAACAAGGAATCGTAAAGAGATAAGAGAAACATCCTAACTCGTCACAAAGAGAGGAATCCTAGTACGAATCAAAGAGGGAAATCTACCACCAACGCGGCTAAAAACAAGGGGAAACCCTAAATTAAACATATATAAATAGAACCATCTATCCCATGAGGAATGGGTTCGAAAACTTAGAGAGAGAGAGAGAAGAGAGCAATCATATGAGAGATCTGAGTGTGTAACAAAGCAAATAAGATTAGTGATATTTTTCTGCCCTCTAGGGTGCCGTGGTTTTTTTCCCATTCAAGGGTTTTCCACGTAAAATTATGTCTCTTGCATGCATTGATCATTTTCTCGTCTTTCTTTAGGTTGATATAATTGTTGTGTATGGCAATCCAAATTTCACCGTCAACAATCATGGATATGTGTTTGAGTAATCAAAGGTGAGTTCTTTTGTGATTTTTTCTCTTTGGAAAAATGCTAAGTCAAAATATGCTTTGAACTCTCTCAAAAAACGACCTAAAGACAAAGTAGCATATATATAGGGTATCAAAATGATGCTACGTCGTTTTGTTAAGTTTTCTGAAAAATTGGCCTTGACCACTATTCACCCGTTCTACGTAGGGCAGGTGTACAACGGTTCACCTGGGAAAATGAAGAACACGTTCTTCATAATCCGCTCTACACAAGAGCGAGAATGGGGCGACCTAGGAGCGGTTGCTCTCGGGTTTGGTGATTCGATGTTCACCTGCTCTACATAGGGCGGTTGAATAACGATAGAAAAAATCCATCAGGTCACCCGATGTACATACAACGACTGTACAACAGGTAAGAGCAATTTTGCTTAATGCCCCTTATAGGCGCTGGTGTACATCACCCATACTAACTTTGCATCCTAAAGTCTAATATGACATGGCATTTGATAAACAAGATACAATCAATAAAATATGCATGAAGAGGATTCAAGAACATGAATGCACATACATAAAAATACACAACATACAAGAAGTATAGATATGCATGAGTTGTGTGTGTGTGCGACTAGATCTCTTCAATGCAATTAAGCACTAGTGTTTTACATTTGAGTGCTTATCATCATGAGGTCTTAAGAGGGCCTTTGTTGAACTTGATCACCAATAATTATGAGCCTAAGCTACCCTTACAACACAAACCCCAATTATGGTTTGTCACCGAAATAAGCCAATCAAACTTGAGGAACTTACAAGTGTAAATCATTTGGCAAATCGCTGTCATAACTGTTGTGTAAGCCATAGCTGTCTTTTAATGAAACAATGCATTTTGCACTCATCAGATAGCCAGCCAATGGATGATGACCACTGTGGAAATCGATGTGGCTTTCACAACGGCACTTACAGCGGTCGTGTCTTATATATACATCTCGTCTGTTCACAGAGACCAAATTAGGTTTTATTTTCACTCTCTTTCAAATTTCTTCTTCCCTTTTTCCCTCCTCACTCAAACACTCAATTCTCTCAAGTATGTTCTTCAACTACTTTTATTTGATTTATCTTGTGCTTATTACCTTCCATTGCCTGAACCCATACCCCCTTTTCCCATTAATTTCTTTCAATTTTTAATTTAGGGTTTATAGACCTATTTGGGGATTTTCAAATTTGGGGCTTAATCTCTAAGTGCATGTCATTCCTTGTTGATGGTTTAGGGTATAAGCATGATTGGAAGTGATTTCGTGCTATTAATTTTATGATACAATACATTGTTTATAGCAATTAATTTGGGATTTTGATTGGATTTGATTTTGCAATTGCTATTACTTTATGTTTACAATTGTGTTGAATGAGTGTTGGATGATATATGTGCAATTGAGGCACATGGGTTGTTAATTTTACTATCGGGCCTTTGTTTTGTTTGTTTGTTTTATGTTTCAGATATGGCGATGACATCTTTTCGTGGTAGTTCTGATCCTTCAGATCTGAACAGGAGGCGGGATAAACGGCCCACCGAGTAGACCTTTGTGGGAATCTGGATATCAAGAAATAGATTAAGGAGTTTGCTAGACATAACTTTATTGTGGAGAGAGGGATTGATCTGGAGGGGTTGATAGAGTCTATTATTCCAATAATAGTTGAGGTCGGATGGTAGACTCGATATGTGTAACAGCTAACACTTGCAAACATTAGACTGGCCTGTGAGTTCTACACCAACATGGTGTATGAACAGTTCACCACACAGTATGGTTATGGTGAGAGGGGCACCTGTAGTGGTCTCTGCTCCAAAGATCAACAATTATTATGAGATGCCACCTCTTGTGCATGTGGATATTGACTACCCGAACAAGGCCTTTTTGGGAAACGAGCTTCATTTGGAGGGAGCAGCTGGATGGAATGGGAACTGATTGTTGAGAAAGGATTTACATATGGACATAGATTTCTGGTACCTTTACATTTCAGTGTCACTAAAGCCTACAACACTTGGCTCGGAGGTTTTTAAGGAGGTGAAAGTATACAAACGTAGTTAAATTGCTTAAGGCATACATAGAGGGGGGTGAATAGGTTTTTACACCTTTTTTTCAAACCTTTGAACAAACTTTCGTTTCTCCCTCAAGGTAGCCTTACACACAACAAAATAAACCAAGAAAGACATACATAGACAATATGAGAATACAATCATGAGAACAAGGTCTAAGTATATCATCTAGTTGTGTGAGGTATAATAACAAATAAACATAACAACAAAGAAAGCTTGTATTCAAAAGATATTCAATGAGTTACAAGAGTGATCAAATATCACTATACAAAAATTACAATATACAAAAGAATCATAGATACAAAAATGATCAAAAGAATGAATCCACAAATCACACTTTACAAATACTTGCTTCACTATACATCACAAGTGAGTAATATGAAACAAGATAATAACATATACAAATAAAATATAAAAGATAGAGATAGGAAGAATTAACATAAGAGTTTTTTTAACGTGGTAAAACCTCCAAGGAGGAAACATCCACGGGTTGAAATACAACCATTAGGGTACTATATTTATTGGATGATAAAAATAGAGAATCCACAAAATGACCAATCTTTAGCTCACCCAACCTAGTGGAGTCTAAGTCTACCCAACCCTATTGGAAAGTATGATATCCCTCAAAGATGCGAAACCACCATATATTGGACAACACACAAAACCAACATCGATGGAAGATTAGAAATTCCTCAAGAGTGCATACACCTCCCGTGTACCCCGCTCTTTTGGAATCTATGTCTAACCATACGCCTAGGCCTTCCAATATAATAGTCAACTCCCTATCCAAGGTACTCTTGCCTCTAGGGAGCCTCCCATGCATGACTATCCGAGTCCTCCCGACTCTAGCCATGACTTCTTGCTTACCTATCCGAGTCATCCCGACTCTAGGCAAGTCTTCTTGCCTGGCTATCCGAGTCATCCCGACTCTAACCAAGACTTCATGCCTTTTACAAGGACTTCCTAGTGTGATCATGTGAATGCAAATGATGCAAACAATCAAATCAACATAGAACATGTGATCAATACATTCTATGGTACAAATAGACCTAAACATGTGATATCACAAGTAATAAAGTCTAGATGCAAAATACAAGAATAAAACCTAAAGCATGTGTAACATCAAACACATAAGCTCAAAGTCTCATTCACACATACAACACTTGAATCAAAATATATTCATGAAGTACAAGTTCAAGATGCAATCAACATACAATAAAATGCTAGATATATGAGATTTAATCAATCAATATTCTAGCAAAAAATATAGAGCAAGGATTCAAGATATAAATCAATCAAATCCTAGATTGCTCTAAAACACAAACAAATTCAATAATCCTAGATTTCATCAATCAAATGATCAAATCAAATCTCAAGGTCATTTATCACAAAATTGATTCAATCAAGTCACAAACAACCTAATATGCCATTCTAATCACAATACAACTCACAAACATGTGAAAAACCTAGAATCATAGAATCTAGTCCACATTTGTCTATAAATTGACTTTCAATTAGAATGATTATGAAGCTATCTTTCTCAATAACTTTTACCAAACATAAACATGCATATAGAAGAAGAAACCCCAAGCAAATTGAAGGTTAAAAAGAAAGAAATCCCAAAGATAAGTCCATTACCTTTGATTCAAGAGCTGGTTCGGATTTCTGTGTGGAACCACCAGAAAACTCGATCAAACAGCCACCAAACCACTTGGAAATGATAGAGAACTCAATTACAAACGTTCTCTAATTTGAATCACTCAAATCTGACTCCGGATGAGGGAGATATGATGTTTGGAAGATGAGAAAATTGAGAGGAGAAAACTGACGGGAATTTTTGCAATTTTTCTTCTTGAAAATCAAATGGAGAGAGAGGATGGAATTTAAAGGAGGAGAGAGAAGGGACAAAATGGGCCAATCAGGTGAGGCCACGTCACCCTAGGCCGTGGGGGGCGCGTGGGCATCACGGGGGCAGAGAGCCCCTCTGGCCGTGGGGCCCACGGCCTCCCTCACGGCGTGGGCCAAGTGGCCTCACGGCCACCCACTTCTCTCGCGCGCTCCCTCGGTTCTTCAGCCGTATCTCGGGCATCCGAACTCCGATTTCAAATCCGTTTTCAGATTATGAACCGTGACTCTCTTATGCACGACGAAGACTACACAACTTTGAAAAATGGTTGAGAAATCATCTTGAAAAATGACGATGAAGTCAACTCAACGAATGAGAACGAAAAGTAGCGTAGTTACATCATTTGTACTCGAAACCTTATGAATGAGTAACCGAAACGACCGGAACTTAATAAGGAATCATAATATAACATATTCAAGTCCAAATACAAAAATACGGAAACATACAAACACAAAGAGACACACATATGCTATTTCCTAGACATAGTCCTAGAACATGCAATAAGCAAAGTTTGTCAAGATAGTATAAATGCATGAGCATATATTATCAAGTATGTGAATGTGTTATATCAATGATGTTTAACCATGAAGGAACACACAAGGATGCCATGTGTGTGTGTGTGTGTGTGTGTGTGCGCGCCTAGCCTTGTAAGAGATATGAGATCTTATATTACCTTTGATGATCAATGATGCACATATCTCTTTAATGCCGGCTTCTTGCAAGAATTGTGGTTGAAACATTCTTCGTCTTCTTAAATCTTCAATATATGAACCACTAAACATTACAAGAGAAACACGTTTTGATATGGAATTTATGCCAACACAAACTATAAACCTAACAATCTCCCCCTTTGGCAAATTTCATGACAAAACCCCTAAACATATACTAAAACAATTACAAAGAAAATTTGGTCACAATGAGTACAATGAGTTACACATATGGACACAAATTAAAACAACAAGTTCAAATTGAACTTCATCTTGGTCTTCTCTTGATATCACCTAAAATAAACTTGAAAGCACAAGAATATCCAAGAGACAATACATTTGGCAATATACAATCTTATGCAAGAAAATAAAAACATTTAAGTTCAAATGGATCATGTATGCTCCCCCTTAATACATACTATCCAACAAAGCATTCTTAGCCAAGATTCAACAAAAAAATATTATATGCCATAAAGTTCAAACTTGATACCAAATATACTAAAACAAAAAGAAATAAAATGAGACTAAGCATGCTAGATATCTCCCACATCTCTCATATTTCTCCTCATTTTTGACATGATGTGAAGCCAAAGGGAAAGAGTAAGAAAATATACCTCAAGGAACTCTCTAGCCACTTGTGCCACCAAGGAAAGTAGTGCGGTGTGAGGATCTCACATATTGCTTTGTTGTATTTGATTTTCCTTCCAACTCTTTGATCCTTTCATCTTGAACAACAAGCTTGGCACTAATGTCTTCAATCTTCCTTTGTGACACCTCAATCAACCTACGTGACTCTTCAACCTCATTCCTCAATTTTAAAGCCCAACTAGGAAGAGCGGGTGAGCTAGGGACATGGCTAGAATCAAGAGATTCATCAAAAAGCCTAAACACATCACTAGACTTTCCCTTGTCCTTGTATGACATGGTTGCCACACGTTTCTCACTCAACTTCTCTAAGGAAGGAAGCATAACATCATCATCAAGATTCCTCACTTCTTTAGCTAAGCATAATTGAGTTATAAATCCCGGAAATGCCAATTTCTTATCCAAACGACTAGTACAAACCGCAATCTCAATTTGTTCCACAAGCAATTCACCAAGATTTATAGGTTTGTTAGTCACCAAGGCATATACAATCTTGATTTTGTTTCTATTAAGCTCCGAAGCATTAGTAGAGCCAACAAGATTGGAGCACACAAATAAATGCCAAAATGCACTAATTTTTGTTAACTCACCCTATTTAATATAAGCACGTATCCCCCACACAAAATTAATATCATCACATAGAGTTCGACCCATTAAATCAAGGTTTTCCAAGATATCAACATCAAGGACTTCCGATTCAATGTCATCGGGCAAGTCTAGAAATTCATTCACCTTCCTAGCACAAACTCTAAAGACAACTTCCCTTATGTCTAAAATGGCACTAATCACGGTAGAACTTCCTTTATAAACATGATAAAATTCTCTAACCATGGTCTCATTAGAAACTCCTAACATGTCAATCCAATGACCCCATTTTCTATCCATAAGCACCTTATAAACATAAGAACTATCACAAGAGTTCAAATCTATACCTCTTTCTTGAATGATCTTCTTGCTACCAAATATTCCCAAATCCTTCACATTTTTGGCTTTGGAAACCTTGGAAGAAAGTGAAGGTTTAGACTTGTCAACGAGAATAGAAGAAGTGTTACCACCAACCTTCTTCGCCTTACCCATGATCTTGTAACACAAAAACACTAAAAACAAAAAGTGAGAGGAAACATAGAAACAAATTAGTAACCAATAAACATATACAAATGCAAAACATTATATTCAACAAGTCATCATGCATATAAGAATTTATCATAGCATCTTCATGATTTATCAAAAATAAGAATAATGCCAACAAACAACAACCTTGAAGAACATGTGAACATGTCATAAAAGAGAACAAGAATTTAGCATATTATGCTCCCCCTTGACAAGTGCCTCATCTAAAATCAAGATAGACAGATGTTCACAAAAATCACCACACAATCACATCACAAGCAATTTTATTAGATTTGCAAATAAGCTTCACATATCTAAGAGAGTTACATCAAGATTTTCAATCACTCTCATATGTCATCAAAAATTGCTAAAGTATCAAAATACTAATTAAGCAAAAGTGAGTGTGTGAAGATTTTGCTTCAAGTATATGAAAAGAAGTAGTTTGATAATCAAGCATGCAAACAATATCAACATCTATTCATCTTAAGCCTTTCCATAAAAAGGTCAAACCGGTTATCATCCGAAATTTTGCTTATAAAGAGAATAGATTTCAACATGTGAGCGTGTGTGTGCATGTGGCTCGTCAACCCATTTCTATTTGTCAACCCGAGCTCATTTGATTATTCAACTATACTCCATAAGTCTTTTTTTTTTTTTTTTTTATTTAGGCTTGAATCAAAGATTTTTTTTTTTTTTTTTAATGATTCAATTCAACACTTCTTTGATTTTTCTAACAAAAAACATATATTCCTCATGGCGGCTTTCACTCATCACAATGGCGTAGCCCTTTCCTACATTGAGCGGCTTCACAACCAAGGTGTGTAGCCCTTTTCATGAGGGTGCTCGTTGAGTTCTATGTTGCCGAAGCAAATGGATACCAACCATTGGTCATTTTTAAATGGACTAGTCCTTAGGACTTCAAGGTATATCCAAAGCTAACATCAATCAAGCTTAACATACTTAACAAAACATACAAGAGAAGCAAAGTGCATTTTTGAAACCAAAATTTAAGGCTTAAACGCACAAAATTTAAGGCTTAAACGCACATGATCAAGAAGCAAGTAAAGACACTTACTTAAGATCTCTACTTCTCAAGAGAGTAGCTATCAAAGAATATGAAGCTCACATTTATTCAAAAATTAGCCATTCAACAATCATACAAATAACAACACACATCATGAATAAGATCAATGTGAGCACTTATCACCAAAAGATCTTAAACTAGCAAATGTCAAAGAGGACCATATAAACACTATACTAGTTCTCAATTATGACATGCTTCATGAATGTGATACAAAACAATGAGTTGATAGATGAAAAATCAAGTAAGTAAGCAATATGATATAGAGATACCTTCGCAAGCTATTTTTCACCAAATACAATGCCTTCACCCTTTTTATGAGTCCTCTTGGCTTGTAAGTCCTCATGACTACAAGTTATAGGTGTGTCGATTCCAAGAGACTAAAGACAATGTAATCCAACTCAAAAAAAAAAAAAAAAAAAAAGACTTTCTCTAAAAGCCTTAACATTAATGTCACCATATAGATTCCAAAAAAAAACTTCTCAAAAGTTAATCAACAAATATTGACTATCATAACAATCAATGTGAGATAGTTAAGTTCATGTCAAGTTGTAAAGATACAAAGCAAACAAGCTAAGCTTATTAACAACAACACTAGTCTTAAAGCTAACTCACATGTGCAACTTACACTAAATGTAAGAGCACTCACCCTTGACAAACTTTGTCTTGGGTGGACATACACGAACATCATCAAGATCCTCTTTGATCACAATGTTGAACCTAGAGTAAAGTTCTTCCACAACTTGATTCACAATAATATCATTAATACTCTTTTTCTCAACATTGTTAGCAACACATGCATTGTCAAATTTTGAAGGATATGCATTCTTCACCTTCCGGATATTCTTAACATGCTTTGAGAGGTTATCATGCTTTCCATATTCAAAAGCTTTAGCATGCATAAAATGAGGTCCAATCTCTCTATTCCTAGATGCATTTTCTATGTTGCAATATTCAATGAATTTATAGCAGTTGGGCTTGATATGGCCTAAGGTATTGCAAAAATGACATATGGGAACAAAAGGAGAGATTTTACCTTCCGGAGTTGGAGAAGCACAAATGGGAGTTTCAAGGGGTACCTTATTCTTCAACTTATTCTTCTTCTTGGAACGTCTCTTCTTAGGAGCTTTTTCTTCAACAATGACTTCGCTTGTAGGAAGTGATGCTTCTATGAGCTTCTCCTCAACTACCGCGTCACTTGAGCTTCCTAAGGACATATTAGAGATGATCCTATCATTTTCAAGCACAATACCCTCAACTTCACAAAGCTTCTTGGCAAGAGCATTCTTTTCACCCAAGAGCCTACGAGTTGTAGCAACAAACTCATCCACTTGTATCTTGATCAAGTTATTCTTCTCATCAACCTCTCTTAAGGCTATTTTCAACTTCTCCTCAAGAAACTTCACCTTAGCCAAAAGATCAATGGAGGTTGGATTATCATTTAAACACTCTTGATGACTTGGATCAATTACCTTATCCAACAAATCTTGATTTACATCCTTTAAAGTAAAGTGAGAAGCCATGAATGCAACAAAGTTGCTCACTAGCTCTTCTTCACTAGAAGACTCATCACTTGAGCTCTCCTCATCACTAGAGTCATCATCTTCACTCCATGTAGCCGCTATAGCCTTTCCCTTCTTATCCTTCTTAGAATCACCACTAGGACAATCCGAAGCATAATGTCCAAACTTCTTACACTTGAAGCTTTGAACCTTCCTATTGCTTTTAGCATGGCCACTCCTCTTATGAGATGGAGTAAAGGACTTCTTGACTTCCTTGTCCCTTGAGTACTTGCCACTTGGCTTGGCACCTTTCCTCATGAACTTCCTAAACTTCCTAACCAATAACGCCATCTCCTCATCATCATCGCTACTACTAGCTTCCTTGACAACCTTGAGAGCTAAACCCTTGTTCTTAGCCTTCGGTTTCATGCACACCTCAAAAGTTTGAAGAGATCCTAGCAACTCATCTAAGCTCATGACGTCAACGTCTTTGCTCTCTTCAATGGCGGTAACCTTGGCTTTGAACCTTTTTGGAAGTGATCTAAGAATCATCCAATTTAGCCTCTCACTGGAGATAGGAGTACCAAGTGCTTGGCATTGGTTGGCGATGTCTAGTAGCTTATCTTGGAAGTCAACAAACTTGTCTTCCTCACCCATTTGTAAAACCTCAAATTGGGAAGTGAGCAATTGAAAACGAGACTTCTTCACCGCTTTAGTCCCCTCATTGGTGACTTGGAGAGCTTCTCATGCCACCTTTGCGGTTTCTAGGTTTTGAATGTAGGAAAGTTTCCTACTATCAACACCTCCGAAAATAGCATTCACCGCCCGATGATGCCATTTTGCTAACTCAAACTCATTGGTAGACCACTCACTCCTAGGCTTGGAAACGGTCACTCCATTCTCAATCTTGTTGGGAGCAAGGTAACCTTCTTCAACGGTCATCCAAGCTCTCTCATCAATAGATCGAATGTAAGCCTTCATTCTCAATTTCCAAAACCCATAGTTATGACCCTTGAGAAGAGGAGGCCTAGAATTCGAAGCCCCTTCGGTCATCACATCATCTTGGAAAACCATACTTGCAAAAACCTAAGAAATCCACACGTAAGTATAAACCGGATCTCGTCGAGTGCCGTCCGATGACCCGCTTTGATACCAATTGAAAGTATACAAACGTAGTTAAATTACTTAAGGCATACCTAGAGAGGGGGGGGGGGGGGTAAATAGGTTTTTACACCTTTTTTTCAAACCTTTGAACAAACTTTCGTTTGTCCCTTAAGGTAGCCTTACACACAACAAAATAAACCAAGAAAGACATACATAGACAATATGAGAATACAATCATGAGAACAAGGTCTAAGTATATCATCTAGTTGTGTGAGGTATAATAACAAATAAACATAACAACAAAGAAAGCTTGTATTCAAAAGATATTCAATGAGTTACAAGAGTGATCAAATATCATTATACAAAAATTACAATATACAAAAGAATCATAGATACAAAAATGATCAAAAGAATGAATTCACAAATCACACTTTACAAATACTTGCTTCACTATACATCACAAGTGAGTAATATGAAACAAGATAATAACATATACAAATAAAATATAAAAGATAGAGATAGGAAGAATTAACACAAGAGTTTTTTTAACGTGGTAAAACCTCCAAGGAGGAAACATCCACGGGTTGAAATACAACTGTTGTATATACGAGTTCGCCAACTTGACACGTCATCAAAAGAGCTAACAAGACTGCCACGTCATTCATTGACCAGGTTAAGGAAGGGAGTCTGACAGGTCAGAAGGATAAAAGCCAGAAGGAAGTTAAAGGCGTGACTGTCGATTCCCAAAAACCTACTCGCCGAATATAGAAGTGTGCTCGCCAGAAACGCAATACCCAGAAATTAAAGGTACTCGCTGGACCAGCACACTGGGCTTGAACTAACTCGGTAAAAATACAGAAGTAAACCCTACACTTTTAGAAGACCCAAAGCAACAAGGAATCATAAAAGGAAAGAAGACCCAATCCGCGACAAAGAAGGATCCTAGAACAAATCAACAAAGGGAAACCCTAAGTAAACATGTATAAATAGAACCACTTATCCCACAAGGAGGGGGTTCAGAAATATAGAGAGAGAAAAGAGAGCAATTGGGAGAGATTAGAGTGTGTAACAAAGCAACGAAAACCTAGTATTATTCTTCTGCCCTCAGGGGCGCCGTGGTTTTTTCCCATTTAAGGGTTTTCCACGTAAAACTTGTCTTTTGCATGTGTTCTTAACTTTCTTGCTTCATATTAAATTGATTTAATTGTTGAGTGCGTGGCAATCCAAATTTCACCGTCAACAAAGCTTCTCCTTTTCTGTACTACCGGTTTGCATTTCTCATTCACAGCTAGATTGTGAGAAATTGTGCTTCTATCAATCCCTGGCATGTCTTCGTGGCACCAAGCGAAAATCCTCCTATATTCTTTCAACAAGTTCGTCACATCTTTTTTAACCTGTTCAGTCAACCTTGCTCCAATCTTTACTGTTTTATCTGGTTCCGCTTCATCTAGAATAATCGACTCAGTCGGTTCTTCCTTTTCTCTGCTTGTTTTGTCTCTTGGATCCAGTTCGAAGTTTTCCGGATTATCTTCCTGCATTTCTGTGTCTACTTCGAATATGTTCAAAGTTTCCATCCCTGTTTTATCTTTGAAGATTGACAGGTTGGCGCGGCGAGCCATTTCCTGCGACCCCTTTAATTCTCCGACGCCGAATTCTGTAGGGAACTTTACTTTCAGTGCATGGGTTGAAGTTACAGCTCGAGCTTTATTAAGAAATGGTCGGCCAAGTAGAGCATTATACGGCCAATTATGGATGTCAACCACGACGAAGTCCAACAGGATTGTTCGCCGGCATGGTGCTGTTCCAAATCTGACTGGTAGTTTCACTGTTCCTAACGACCTAACCTCTGCGCCACCAAATCCTTTTAATGGTACATGGAATGGTTCAAGATCTTTCCTGTCCAGCCGCAACTCATCATACACTCTGGCACTTAAAATATCAGCCGAACTCCCATTGTCAATCATCACTCGAAGGACATCCCTATGGGCTATCCGAACTCCCACGACAATTGCATCATTAGGCTTTGCATCAATCCCGTCTGAGTCTTCTGCTGTAAACGTTATGGGATCGTGTCCTTCTCTCACCTTCTTGGGGTTTCTCTGCACATAATTGACTTCCATGCTCCTGCCTTCATACATCACTTCTCGAACTTCCGACATCTTTTCTCGATTGCTCCTCCCAGTGTGAGGTCCGCCGAAAATAATGTTTATGGCTGCGTTAGGACTGTTCCTCCTTGGACTCTTCCTATCTTGCCCGTTTCCTTGGCGGCTATCTTGGCGACCCCCGTGCTTGTCTCCTTTCAAGGCAAAGTCCTTCAGGTGCCCATCTCTGATCAAGCTTTCGATGTGATCGCGCAGCTGGAAACACTTTGAAGTTTCATGTCCATGATCTTTATGGAATCGACAGTACTTAGTTGTATCTCTCCTTGCATTCGCTGATTGCTGTCGGGGGTATTTGGCGAGTCCCTTGTCTTCTACCACAGACAATATCTCCTCTTGGTCGCCATTTAAAGGGGTGTAATGGTTGTACCTTCCTCGAAACTTATTGGCCCGAGTGTTTCCCCTGCTCTCTCTTGTGTATCCCTTTTGGCCCTTCTCATCCTTCTGGCGATCACGTGATTGCATCTTTTTGTCGTCCTTATGGTCTGTTTTCAAGTTAGGCTTGTGCCCATGCACATAGCTACCCCCTTGTGCTACTTCTTCCTCCTCTGCCAGTGCATAATCGCCAGCTATTTCCATCATCTCTTCGTAAGTTTTAGGTCTATCCCTTCGCAGGTCAAAAGATAATCGTCCACTCTGTAGCCCATTGGTGAAAGCGGTGATTACAGCTACATCACTGGCATCCTCAATTTGAGCTACTTCCTTCCCAAACCTGGCCAGATACTTCTTGATTGATTCGTTATGTTCCTGTTTCAAGTTCGATAGATGGGCGAGTGACTTTCTTCTTTGGACACTTCCCATGAACTGCCTTATGAATGCCTTGCTGAGGTTTGAGAAGCTGCTTATGGTTCTGGGTGGAAGCCTTCCGAACCATCTAGAGGCGAGGTCGCCGAATGTTTGCGGGAAGGTGAGACACAGCAACCCGTCATTGGATGAATATTGGGCCATGATATTGCGGAATCGGCGAACATGTTCTTTTGGATCCCTGTTCTCCTTGTACTGCTCAATAGTTGGCATTCTAAACCTGTCGGAAAATTGGGTGCGAGCAATAGTTTCAACGAATGGGCTATCTGACTCATCATCCGAGGATACATTACGACCATACCTTCATGCCATTGCTGAAACCTTTCTTGATAGCTCTTGTAAGGTGACATCTCGCTGACCAGTTGGTTCTCCTGCTGGATCGAGCCTACTCTTGATTGTCATTCTACCATGATTGCCTCTCTCATCTGGGCTTCTTCGATCTTCAGTGCTCTCAGATCTTCTCCGCTTCGTTCTTTTAGATCGCAACTCCCTTCGCGGACGAGGACTCTTGTCCTCAGATGAGATGGACCGGTGTCTCCGCCGGTTTCGCTGGTATGTGTCGCTGGAATTTACCCCATGTGTTCGCACCTGGTCTCGTTCCTCCCTGGACTCTTCATTCATCACACCCTTTCCCTTCCTTTGTTTTCTCCCCTCGAAATCCTCAATGTGGTCTTGGGGGGTCTCCTCGGTGGATTGTCTTGCTTGAGTGTCGGGAACTGTGATATGAACTTCTGACCGCAGCCTTCCGGGTGGATGGGTTCCAGGGGTGGTTAACTCGTAAGGAGATGAGACTCCTAACCCTATGGGAAGCGAAAGTCCTATTTTGCTGGCTTCGCTGATTAGGTTTACCAATGCGGCTTGGAAGTGCTGCAAAATCCCGGGATCAGCCGCCCTAGTTCCTGGCGTTGCTACTGACTGCTCCCCAACTGTCACTGCCCTGTCTCCCATTGGCGCAGCTGGTTCAACAACTAAATCTCCACTGGAGTTACCATCTCTGTCGCTGTCGTTGTTCATGCTGTCTGATTTCGCAAGGGTCCCTCGAAGTTTTCCGTTCAAAAGCCCCCTTCTTCTAGCGCCAATTGTTGACGGTGAAATTTGGATTGCCACGCACTCAACAATTAAATCAATTTAATATGAAGCAAGAAAGTTAAGAACACATGCAAAAGACAAGTTTTACGTGGAAAACCCTTGAATGGGAAAAAACCACGGCGCCCCTGAGGGCAGAAGAATAATACTAGGTTTTCGTTGCTTTGTTACACACTCTAATCTCTCCCAATTGCTCTCTTTTCTCTCTCTATATTTCTGAACCCCCTCCTCGTGGGATAAGTGGTTCTATTTATACATGTTTACTTAGGGTTTCCCTTTGTTGATTTGTTCTAGGATCCTTCTTTGTCGCGGATTGGGTCTTCTTTCCTTTTATGATTCCTTGTTGCTTTGGGTCTTCTAAAAGTGTAGGGTTTACTTCTGTATTTTTACCGAGTTAGTTCAAGCCCAGTGTGCTGGTCCAGCGAGTACCTTTAATTTCTGGGTATTGCATTTCTGGCGAGCACACTTCTATATTCGGCGAGTAGGTTTTTGGGAATCGACAGTCACGCCTTTAACTTCCTTCTGGCTTTTATCCTTCTGACCTGTCAGACTCCCTTCCTTGACCTGGTCAATGAATGACGTGGCAGTCTTGTTAGCTCTTTTGATGACGTGTCAAGTTGGCGAACTCGTATATACAACAAGCTTCAACCCAGAAAGAAGTGCAGCGATAAAAGAGGAAGTATCAAAGTTGCTCGCCGCAGGGTCAATCAGAGAAGTAAAGTACCCGGAATGGGTGGCGAATGTAGTCTTAGTGAAAAAGAAGAACAATCAATGGAGGATGTGCGTTGACTTCACCGACCTAAACAAAGCTTGCCCCAAGGACAGCTTCCCATTACCAAGGATTGACCAGTTAGTAGATGCAACAGCCGGACATGAGACGTTGAGTTTCATGGATGCATATTCAGGGTACAACCAGATAAAGATGCACAGGCCTGACGAAGAGAAGACGGCATTCACCACAGATCAGGGGTTGTATTGTTACACGGTCATGCCATTCGGCCTGAAGAACGCTGGGGCAACTTATCAGCGCTTGGTCAACAAGATGTTCGCCAGACAAATAGGAAGAAACATGGAGGTTTATGTTGATGATATGCTGACAAAGAGTGTTACCGCGAATAGACATGCAGATGACCTGAGGGAAACGTTTGACGTACTGGTCAAGTATGGAATGAAGCTGAATCCGGCAAAATGTGTATTCGGCGTACCATCTGGGAGGTTTCTCGGATATCAAGTAAACCAAAGAGGAATAGAGGTGAACCCTGAAAAAATCCAAGCACTAGTAAGAATGGTCTCGCCAAAGACTCTAAAAGATGTCCAAAAACTCACAGGATGCCTAGCATCGCTGAGCAGATTCATAGCCAAATCAACAGACCGATGCCTACCATTTTTCAAAGCTTTAAAGAAAGGAAAGGGGATCGAATGGAATGAGGATTGCGAAAAAGCCTTCCAGGCCTTGAAAGACTACCTCGGACGGGCACCACTGCTATCAAAACCAGAAACAGCCGAGACATTGTACATGTACTTATCCGTTTCTGAAGCAGCCACAAGTTCCGTGCTAGTACGACAAGAAGATGGAATCCAAAAGCCAGTATACTACACCAGCAAGGCACTGTTACCAGCCGAAACAAGGTACTCGCCGGCAAAAAAAATGGCACTCGCCCTGATAACAGCAGCAAGGAAGCTAAGACCATATTTCCAGGCTCATAGAATCAGGGTATACACCAACTCCCCACTGAAGTTAATCCTGCAGAAACCAGAGGTATCCGGTCGGTTAACAAAGTGGGCAATCGAATTAAGTGAATTCGATGTAGAATACCTCCCAAGGACAGCAATTAAAGCCCAGGCAGTGGCAGACTTCGTAGCAGAGTTCACTGAACCAAGCATAGAGGTGGCAAGAATGATGGTGGAACAAAATAAGAAAATATTCAAATGGCAACTTCGCGTTGATGGCTCATCAAACACGCACGGCAGCGGGGCAGGTATAGTGCTGACAACACCAGAAGGAGACTCAGTCGAATGTGCCTTGCGTTTTGACTTCAAAGCCACCAACAATCAAGCTGAATACGAGGCACTCATAGCAGGTCTAAAGATTAGCACAATCTTAGGAGCAGACGAGGTGGAAATTTTCAGCGACTCTCAAGTTGTTGTCAATCAGGTGCTAGACGAATACCAGGCGAGAGAAGAAAGCATGATCACTTACCTGGAATTAGCAAAAGAGCTGTTAGAAAGATTCAAAGAGTATAGAATTGTTCACGTCCCCAGAGAAGAAAATGAAAAAGCTGATGCCTTAGCCAAACTGGCATCTGCCACGATCAACATCTGGCCCAACAATATCTCTATGATCCGCCTATTGCAACCGAGTATAGTTAAGACAAAGGAAGTCGGGGCAGTCTTTGGCGAGAGGGACAGCTGGATCACGCCAATAAAAGAATATCTCGTCAACGATATACTTCCGAGTGACCCATTGGAGGCAAGGCGGCTAAAATACAGAGCAACAAGGTACTCGGTACTCAATGGAGAACTATACAAAAGGGGATACTCGAGGGCACTGCAGAGATGTGTCGGGCCTGAAGAAGCAGAAGGTATCCTAAGAAGCATACACAGTGGAAATTGTGGGAACCACGCTGGGGGTGCCAGCCTAGCCCACAAAACATTGAGACAGGGTTTTTACTGGCCAACTCTGTTCGCCGACTCCAAAAGGGTGGCAGCGAGATGTGAAGCATGTCAGAAAATCGCAAATAACATCCGACAACCACCTGAGCTCCTGCAAAGTATTACCTCGCCTTGGCCATTCACCATGTGGGGAATAGACTTGATCGGCCCAATGCCAACAGCAACTGGAGGAGCAAAGCATGCCATAGTAGCCGTGGATTATTTTACAAAATGGGTAGAAGCCGAGCCATTGGTACATATAACAGAAGCAAACACCATTAGCTTTGTGAAGAAAAATATCTTGTACAGGTTCGGGATACCAAACACCATCATCACAGACAATGGGACCCAATTTGACGGCAGGAAATTCAGGGAACTGTGTGATAAGTATGGCATCAACAACTACTACGCTTCTCCAGCACATCCACAGACGAATGGCCAAACTGAAGCAGTGAACAAAATCATCAAACACAACCTGAAGGCTAAATTGGCAACCAAAAAGGGGAGCTGGGCGGATAAGTTACCACAAGTGCTCTGGGCATATCGAACAACGGAAAGGGGCTCAACAGGCGAAACCCCATATTCCATGGCTTACGGAGCAGAAGCTGTTATTCCTGTGGAAACAGCTTTCTCTTCACCAAGGGTACAACTCTTCCAGCCAGAAATCAACGTTGATATGCTAAAGTGCGGCCTAGATGAATTAGAAGAAAGAAGAGAGCGCGCACAAATAAGGAATGCGGCGTACCAACAGAGGGTAGCCAGATATTACAACTCGCATGTGCGTGAAAGGAGGTTCACACTTGGTGACTTAGTACTGAAGAGGGTGAATCCGGGAACAAGAGACAAGGCTGCAGGATCGCTCGCAGACAAATGGGAAGGGCCTTACAAGATTACGGGGATAGCTGGCCATGGGGCATATCGCATTACTCGAGAAGGATTTGGCGAGCTACCCCGTCCATGCAATGCGCAGTACTTGAAGATATACTATCCTTAAGGGACAAGTTAGATTCTTTTGAATTCTTTTTATTTTTCCATTTTAGCTTAGAACAGTTGTTCGTTTTAGTTTTCTTTCTTTATAACTGTTAATAAAGTTGCAGGAAGTATTCAATAAAGAGTAATTTATTACTAAGAGATTCTCGATTCTGACTCGCCAAACGCAAAAGGCATTCGCCATCACATAGCTATCATTACAAGAAAACGAGCTTTATGCTCGCTGCAACGATAACTGGCGAGAAATAAAAACTCAGGGCATGGTCGAATAAAACCTGCCAAAACACTGAGTACGCCAAAATACAGCAACGGCAGCTGAACAAACAAAAAGCATGCTAAAAAACTTGGTGTATGGTCGGATACGTCCTGACAAACACTGAGTATGCCGAAAACACAGCAAAGGCAGCTGAACAAAGCTATAAAATATGCTAAAAAGAACTTGGTGAAAAGAAAAAGTTGAACGAAGCCAACAAATCAGCAAAGGCAGCTGAACACAAAAAGTGAAGGAGAGTTTATAACTTGAATAAAGGTTATTTACAAATAAAGAATTACAAATAAATGAAGAGAAAGTTAAAAACACAGTCCTCAACCAGCTGTAGGGGGGCCCTCACTGTCCTCTTCATCTTCCATCTCTTCCTCTGAAGGCCAGATGACTTCCTCATCCCCTTCTGGCATAAAGGGCTCGTAATCCCTTCCAGCAACAGGGCCCAAGTCTGGCTCAGCGCCCGAACCAGAAAAACTGCCTTTCTGACCCGAGTAATATGTGTTGAAGGCGCGTTTGCTAGGGATCTCCAAATGCATGGGATGAGGGTCAGTCCTATTGTAACGGCAATGGGCTCGCCATCGTTTTATTTGCTCTTTTATCGAGCCCACACCATCAGCCATGTGCTGCTCAAGAGACCTGTCAAAACGCCGCAGAGCTTTATCGGTTGAATGGTCCTTCATGGCAAAAAACTTTTTCGCCTGCCTCATGCCCTTCTCAAACTCACGCAGCAAAAGCGTGTCATAGGCAGGGGATCTTTTGAAACGATCAACCGCTTCAACCTCCAAAACGGCCTTAAGATCAGTCAAAATAACTTCATGTGAGGCCAATTGGTTGCGCAAATCTGCAGCCTCACGCTCGGCTTTCTCCTTCGCATCTTCAGTTAGTCGCTCAGCCTCTAAACGTGCAGCGAGCGACTCCTGACTAGCAGAGAGTTGCTCTCGCAGTAAGCGAATCTCTTCTTCAGCAACAACCAGTTTCTCCTCAGCAGCCAATCGGGCTGAAAGGTGCCCATCTGCCGACTCCCTCAGTTGTGCAAGTTGCTGAGCATGGGTTTCCTCAGCCTCAAGCTTCTTAGCCTCCGAAAGAGAGGACTGCTCCCGCAGGCGCTTCAAATCCTTCGACAAAAAATTCCCTCGTCTGTAGTTGTCAGTCAACTCAGACAGCATCTAAAAAGAAAAAGAAGAGAAAAACAGAAGTCAGGAGACGCGCTAAACAGAGGATACAAAAACACAGCGAGAAGCTCACCAGAGAATAGCAGTTGAAAAAGAATTCCATTTTCTTGTTGCAGGATCCCTTCTTTATCTGCTCCCAACTCTCGCCGACATAGACATTGTTATTCATTAAATAAGAACAAATCTCGGCAGCTGTGAAATCCGAGAGGGAGACAGTTTCATCCCCCTCACCAGCCTCAGCTGGGTCAACGGGAGGAGCTCCATGAGCAACACCAGAACCAGATGCAGCAGCCTCCCCCTGTCTGGACGACCCAGGTTTATCAGTTGGCCCTTGTTGACCAGATGACCCAGGCTGACCAGCACAAGAAGCACTCGTTTTTTCCGCAGCTGCTGGAGGAGGAGTTGCACTGATTGGGGGAATGGCAGTAGCACCAAAACTACTTGCCCCTTCCCGGAGAGGAGACTCCGCCAAATTTGGTCCCTCAACAGGAGCCCCTGGGACGGTCGTCTCAGCAGAAGGAACCTCGGCGAGCACAGGTTCCTCGGCGACCTCCTCATCTGAAGAAACCACGTATTGCACGACCTTTGACGCCCGCTTTACGGGCCGAGCAGTGCGATCAGGCGTGCCCTCCGCTGGACGCTTACCCCTGCCAGTTCTGGGGTTTAGGTCGCTTGAAGGATCCAGGGGAGTCTCAGGGACGTTCGCGTCGAAAATAGGGATCTCACTGGGCACCCCCGAAACCCCCACTTTTTCCTTTCCCTTACGGCTTGGAGCTGTCGCAGCAGTACTCGCCGCAGTGCTCGCAGCCACACTATCTGTAACGACGGGGGTACTCGCAGCATCATCCGGACAAACAGATGTCCCCAAATCGACTCGCTCCCCATCGACATCGCCAACATTCTCGTCATCCGAAGGATCGCCGCCATCCGGGCTAGCAACACCTTCCTTGGCCAAACCAACGGCGTGTCTCTTACTGGCAGCCTCAGAATTTTTGACCGCCCGAGCTTGCAGGTCACAAACTCTGTCAAAATCATACACTGCAAAAACCTACCAAATATTAGCGAATGGACACACGAAAACCATAAAGAAAGAAGTAAAACTTACGGCGAGGAAGTCTGGCTGGTAGACGAGGGAATAACCCTTTTGCGATCATCTTGTCCTCATCCAGAAGAAATGATCGGCCTCTTTCGTCTAGAGGGGACGGCTGCAGCAGCAAGGTGAGATATCTCTGCATCCAGCAAAACAGGGACCGTTTTTGACCAGGCATCAGGAGAAGTAAAATGCCTAGGAACCTTCCTCGCTACAAGACTCAGGCGGCTATTGGCAGACACATTTCTACCCCATTCGCCACCGACGAAAAACCAGCTGTTTTTCCATCTTTTGTTTGAAGAAGGAAAGCCCCAAATAAAGCCTTTCTTCTTCTCGTCGCTGGAGACCTCCACTTGCCCAGGGTTCGATACACCCTCTGGAATCCAATTCTCCACGGGCGAAGAAAGCAGAAAATATGTCCCGTTGTTGCCAGCCTGCCTCAAGGTGTAGAAATGACGAATCTCGCGGGGCGTAGGGGATCCGAAACCTTTCAATTTCCACATTAAACCCAGGCACATGAGGATCCTGTAACTGTTCGGGGCAAGTTGAGCGGGTGCAATTTTTGCCTTCGCGAGGAACCGAGCGATAAAAGGCTGCAGAGGAAGGGTGATCCCACAGCTAAGCATGGCACCATAAATGGCGACTGCGTTCTCAGGAGGATTCCACGCCGCTCGGTCACCAGGCAAAATCAAAGTCACAGAGTCTAGGATCCCGAAGCGACTCTTGAACTTGCCGAGCTCCGCCTCGCCAACCACGTTGACTTCAGTATCAAAGGAGCACGGGCGATCAAACGAAAAGTTCAGCCTGTCTCGTTGATGGTCATCGACATCTGAATCAACGGTTGTTTGGGCATCCAGAAGGGATCCACGAGGAGCCCTAGAGGCACGTCGTTTGATCCCGCTTGGCTTAGAAGATCTCGGCATCGTGGGAAAATCACTGCCAGAAGATGGAGGAGAAATATTAGGGATAAAAGCGTCCTCGAAAGACGGAATATAAACAGAAATTGGCACCGGAGAACCCGGACGAAAATTACGAATCAGAGATTCGATCTTGTCCGCGGTGTCTTTGTCACCAAGCTCCATGGCTTGCATCATCCGATTAAAAAGAGAGGAACGTAGAGAAGGGTCCATGGGAACTCACCAGAAAACCCTAGATTCACGAAGGATACGCAGAGAAGCAGGAACAGCCGAGTCCGACGAAACCGTCCGGCAATAAAAGGAATTAAATACAAAGGAAAGGATTGTAGCAGGTACTCGAAGAAATTTGGCAGACAAAAGCAAAGGAAATCAAGCTGTTCTTTCTGTTATGAGAAGACGGTAGGGAAATAAACTAAAGGGAAAAATGAAGAGATAAAAGGAGAAGAAGGAACGTTTAGGCGTCAAAAGGGGGAAATTCGAAATTCAAAAACAAAAACAAATCAAGTGAGTGATACGCAATTAATGAGAATGACGGCTACAGTGACCAACCACAACAGCCACCACCGAGTAAGGGACACGTGGCATCTCGGGGACAACCAAGCAGTCAGAATGTCCCTTCGTCTGACAAAACAAATGAAAGCGTTGAAATCACGTGGCTCAGATTAAAAGCTTGCACCAGAAGAATCAATTAAGTGAAACAACGCGGGACATAAAAAAAAAAAAAGAGTGAGTTGTTACACAAAAGCGCTGAAGTCTTATAAATACTACTCGCAGAGGCAAACGAAGCGGGAAGAACGAGTCATTCGCCCAGCTCGAAGTATTTATGGGGGTATTGTTGTATATACGAGTTCGCCAACTTGACACGTCATCAAAAGAGCTAACAAGACTGCCACGTCATTCATTGACCAGGTCAAGGAAGGGAGTCTGACAGGTCAGAAGGATAAAAGCCAGAAGGAAGTTAAAGGCGTGACTGTCGATTCCCAAAAACCTACTCGCCGAATATAGAAGTGTGCTCGCCAGAAACGCAATACCCAGAAATTAAAGGTACTCGCTGGACCAGCACACTGGGCTTGAACTAACTCGGTAAAAATACAGAAGTAAACCCTACACTTTTAGAAGACCCAAAGCAACAAGGAATCATAAAAGGAAAGAAGACCCAATCCGCGACAAAGAAGGATCCTAGAACAAATCAACAAAGGGAAACCCTAAGTAAACATGTATAAATAGAACCACTTATCCCACGAGGAGGGGGTTCAGAAATATAAAGAGAGAAAAGAGAGCAATTGGGAGAGATTAGAGTGTGTAACAAAGCAACGAAAACCTAGTATTATTCTTCTGCCCTCAGGGGCGCCGTGGTTTTTTCCCATTCAAGGGTTTTCCACGTAAAACTTGTCTTTTGCATGTGTTCTTAACTTTCTTGCTTCATATTAAATTGATTTAATTGTTGAGTGCGTGGCAATCCAAATTTCACCGTCAACAACAACCATTAGGGTACTATATATATTGGATGATAAAAATAGAGAATCCACAAAGTGACCAATCTTTAACTCACCCAACCTAGTGGAGTCTAAGTCTACCCAACCCTATTGGAAAGTATGATATCCCTCAATGATGCGAAACCACCATATATTGGACAACACACAAAACCAACATCGATGGAAGATTAGAAATTCCTCAAGAGTGCATACACCTCCCTTGTACCCCGCACTTTTGGAGTCTATGTCTAACCATACGCCTAAGCCTTCCAATATAATAGCCAACTCCCTATCCAAGGTACTCTTGCCTCTAGGGGGCCTCCCATGCATGACTATCCGAGTCCTCCCGACTCTAGCCATGACTTCTTGCTTACCTATCCGAGTCATCCAAACTCTAGGCAAGTCTTCTTGCTTGGCTATCAGAGTCATCCCGACTCTAACCAAGACTTCATGCCTTTTACAAGGACTTCCTAGTGTGATCATGTGAATGCAAATGATGCAAACAATCAAATCAACATAGAACATGTGATCAATACATTTTATGGTACAAATAGACCTAAACATGTGATATCACAAGTAATAAAGTCTAGATGCAAAATACAAGAATAAAACCTAAAGCATGTGTAACATCAAACACATAAGCTCAAAGTCTCATTCACACATACAACACTTGAATCAAAATATATTCATGAAGTACAAGTTCAAGATGCAATCAACATACAATAAAATGCTAGATATATGAGATTTAATCAATCAATATTCTAGCAAAAAATATAGAGTAAGGATTCAAGATATAAATCAATCAAATCCTAGATTGCTCTAAAACACAAACAAATTCAATAATCCTAGATTTCATCAATCAAATGATCAAATCAAATCTCAAGGTCATTTATCACAAAATTGATTCAATCAAGTCACAAACAACCTAAGATGCCATTCTAATCACAATACAACTCACAAACATGTGAAAAACCTATAATCATAGAATCTAGTCCACATTTGTCTATAAATTGACTTTCAATTAGAATGATTGTGAAGCTATCTTTCTCAATAGCTTTTACCAAACATAAAAATACATATAGAAGAAGAAACCCCAAGCAAATTGAAAGTTAAAAAGAAAGAAATCCCAAAGATAAGTCCAATACCTTTGATTCAAGAGCTGGTTCAGATTTCTATGTGGAACCACCAGAAAACTTAGTCAAACAGCCACCAAACCACTTGGAAATGATAGAGGACTCAATTACAAACATTCTCCAATTTGAATCACTCAAATCCGACTTCGGATGAGGGAGATATGATGTTTGGAAGATGAGGAAATTGAGAGGAGAAAACTGACGGGAATTTTTGTAATTTTTCTTCTTGAAAATCAAATGAAGAGAGATGAGAGAATTTAAAGGAGGAGAGAGAAGGGACAAAATGGGCCAATCAGGTGAGGCCATGTCACTCTAGGCCGTGGGGGGCGCGTGGGCCTCACGGGGGCAGAGAGCCCCTCTGGCTGTGGGGCCCACGGCCTCCCTCACGGCATGGGCCAAGTGGCCTCACGGCCACCCACTTCTCTCGCGTGCTCCCTTGGTTCTTCAGCCGTATCTTGGGCATCCGAACTCTGATTTTAAATCTGTTTTCGGATTACGAACCATGACTCTCTTACGCACGACGACGACTACACAACTTTGAAAAATGGTTGAGAAATCATCTCGAAAAACGACGATGAAGTCAACTCAACGAATGAGAACGAAAAGTAGCGTAGCTATATCGTTTGGACTCGAAACCTTATGAATGAGTAACCGAAACGACCGAAACTTAATAAGAAATCATAATAGAACATATTCAAGTTCAAATACAAAAATACAGAAACATACAAACACAAAGACACACACATATGCTATTTCCTAGACATAGTCCTAGAACATGCAATAAGCAAAGTTTGTCAAGATAGTATAAATGCATGAGCATATATTATCAAGTATATGAATGTGTTATATCAATGATGTTTAACCATGAAGGAACACACAAGGATGCCATGTGTGTGTGTGTGTGTGTGTGTGCGTGCCTAGCCTTGTAAGAGATATGAGGTCTTATATTACCTTTGATGATCAATAATGCACATATCTCTTTAATGCCGGCTTCTTGCAAGAATTGTGGTTGAGACATTCTTCGTCTTCTTAAATCTTCAATATATGAACCACTAAACATTATAAGAGAAACACGTTTTGATATGGAATTTATGCCAACACAAACTATAAATCTAACAGGAGGCCTCCCGGTTACTCTATTCGATCAAGAAGGGGTGGTATATCTATGTCGTCAACTTTATTTGGAAAGAGATCCGTGAGTGTGGTTGGCAGATGGATTCCAACATGATCTTTCCATGCTTGATTACAACTATGTGTGAGGATACTGGTCTGGTAGTTGATGATCCTACTGATACCACTTTCCTGCTAGACACTCCGCTGATTCTAGGTACTTGGAACAACTTGGCTAGTGCACGTGGACTTCCCATGATTGGTGAGTACCCTGTGTGGAAGCGGCATTGGGCAAGACTTGGGGATGCTCATGAGATTCACATGGATGATACGGTTGACATAGACCAGCAGATTCTGGGCCCAACCCAATAGTTTGGTGGTAATTTCATGTCGGGGCTTCCTTTAGATGTAGGCTCCGGACCTTCGCATCAGAGACCTAAGTGGGTGGATCACATGCTACTCACAATGAATGCATATGTAGATTTAGGTGTCGCAGACTTGAGGAGTGAGATAAGATCATTGTAGATTTCGATCGATGAGATCCGAAGAGCCACAGTTCACTCCACTTCGATTATTGACCCTTATCATTCTCCTTATGACATAGGTTTTGATATTGTAGATCCAAAGATTGGCCCCTAGTAGCATCATGGAGCGGACTTCACTGCACCGCCGAGTGGTGATGATTATGGGACTGGCTCAAGCCAGCTGCATGATGGAAACTGTTAGAGACACTGCAGATGGACTCGAGTCTACATACTGATATGTTTTTGTTTCTATTTTCTTTATTTTTCTTTATTTCTTTATTTCTTTATTTTTCATTTTCTTTTAGTTTGTTAAACTTGTGATATTTTGGATTCGTAATATGATTAGTATTTGTGTTTTATTTTTGTATTCATATTGCACTGCCAATTCTTTATCCCCTTGTCGTGCACTTCAATTTTATACATTGAAGACAATGTTGGGTTTAGGTTTGGGGGTGTGGTATTGTGTATTTGTAGTTTTTTTTTTTTTTCTAAGTCTAATGTTTTTTTTATTTATTGAAAATTTTGGTTTTTAGAGTCTGTCTTTCCTATGATTTGACCAAGACGAGATACTTTGATGTGTGCCTTAGAGATGATATGCATTAATCATTGAGTTTACACTAACTTCTTGCCACTTAGAGTAGTGCATTGCATTTTTCAAAACTTTATGACATGCTCTTGATGTGATAGTTGATATGATGCTTAGTTGGATAGTCATGATTAATAGTGGAGCCTACCCTTGTGAATTCATTAGGCCAAAAAGTGTACATAAATGACATATTATAAGGGTTTGTTTGTTTCTACTCCTAAACATTCAGTAGGTTCTTAGCATTAGATTCAATCTCTATAGGTTGAACATTGATCATTATAGAACATTCATCATTAAAGAATTCACATGTTAAATTTTGATCTCGAGTAAGATGAACTAGTGGAAGTGATGTTAGACTATGTGTGCTTGAACTACTTAAAAGGCCTTAAATATTTCTTTCCCATTATGTGTGCTCCAAAGCCCTGTTTGAAGCCAAACACCGAATAACCTTTCTCTTTCTTCACTACATTAACCATAACCCATATAAGTTTGTATTATAGCCATACCTTATAGCTTGAGATCATGCTTTGAGAATGTGAAGGAGTTGCTACAGTTCTGCATATAAATTATGTGCATAATTTGATCAGAGGCTGATGAAGGAAGACCAGCATTCAATCCAAAATTGTGAAGCTAAAAGTTATTTATTGTATGTAATCTTTGATTAAAAAAAAATGCCACCAAAATAAATGGTGCATCCGCGGGCACCTGACCAAACCCGATCTTGTAAGGTTGTGTTTGGGTGGTGAATTTATGACCCACGAAGCCGTGAACCCGTATAAATAAAAATCCATCGGGTTCGGGTGCGGGTGCGGGTTGAGAAAACGAACCCGCGGGTGAACCCATGAACCCGCATAAATAAAAATTATATAATGTTTATTATTTAAAATATTATAAATTTAAACTCCAATTGAACCTTTTTAACTATATAGAGAATAAAATATAAAAACTCCACTCATTCTAAGTTTAAGATTTACAATTCTCAACTCTCATTTATATATAGCTAATGATAGGTTACACTTTCTGGATTTACTCTTATGAAACATCATGCTTGCTTATTTGTTTTGCCTTTGGAGATCCATTTGAAGTTCTACTTGGTAGTGCGTTAGATTATTGTATTTGTAATTCTCCGTGTTATATTATAAATAAAGAGGAGTTCTATATTGTATATATATAAAAAATATAATTAAACATTAAATATTTATAAATTAATATATTTTGCGGGTTAGTGGGTATGACCCGTGAACCCGCTAACCCGCATAAAACCCGCAAGTGAAACCTGAACCCGAACTTGTTTATTTTCACGGGTTCAGGGCGGGCGTGCGTGAAGAAAATTTCGGCGGGTGCGGGTTTGGATTTTGCAATACTCGCCTAAGCACGACCCGTTGCCATCCTTAGTTGAGAGAATCAGAGAATAGAATGATAATGAGTTGTAAAGTTTGTATCTACTTAAAAGGAGTTTGACAAAAAGAGAGAATGGTGAATTTTGAATAATTGGACAATAATAAGTGGCATTATTCCACTTGTAATGAAGACCAAGAGACTTGTGCGAAGCTGTAAAGGTAATTGAAGACTCTTATGGTATGGTCCTATGTTTTTGAATTCCTATTTTCCCGTTCTTTCTTAACCTTTACCCAATGACCCCATTACAACCTTAATGAAAAGTTTAACTGATCTACTGGTTATCCTTGCTATGAAAGTAGTAGTGAATCATGTTCATACTGCTTGATTCTTTTCATGAGATCTTTTGTATACAAATCAAACGTTCTTTCAATGATATATTCATATGCAATTATAACTAGAAATTTCTTGTGCATAACTTCATTCGCATATGCTTGATGAGTGTATTTACTTAGGTTTTGTGTGAAAATATGAGCGATATTTCGTGAGAACTAGAGTTGAGGCGAATTATATCTATGGCGTTTGATGAATATGTCTTTGAAGTTGATATGTCTTGAGCTTGGGCTTTTCATTAAAAATTGAGCAATGCAGTTAGTTTTGTGACTTAATTTTAGTCTTTACTTATATGTATTAACATTTGAATTAAATGTTACATTTTATTTTTATTTTTTTGATATTTAATTAAATAATTGTTTGTACAAATTACATGTTAAAACATTCTAATTTATTTATTTATTTATTTTTGAAAAAAAACATTCTAATTTATGTACATTTCCTTTAAAAATAAATCATATTTTTTTAGTCATTATATAATTTTACAGCAATTAATATTATAATTTACCAACAGTTTTTGAGTAGTGTTATTTCCAAGGAATAAAATATCGGTATCGGTATCCATATCGGGCTTCTAAATTTATGGATATATCGGGGATATCGATATTGGTGGATATTCGGTAAAAAATTAACAAAATGATGGATATTTACATCTAAAGTTTAGAATTTTTTTGTGAAACTTTAGGACAAACTTAAACAAATAATTATACATCAAATGAATCATATTTCAATGATAAATTAGCATAGTTATGTGTTTATTATAAATTATAACATATATAGAGTCTGTATATAATTTTTAAAATTGAGTATTTAATAGAATAATATTTTGTTTTACTTTTACAATATTATATACAAGATTAAATATTTAATAAGCAAAATTATCATTAAAATATATATAGTTCCATACTTCCAAGATTCTATCATAAATCATAATTCATACATAATAATACATTGCATGTTTGAAATTTAAAACCAAAATGAATTCCTTGCTGGTTCAAATATATAAGATAAATTTCTATATTGATTCGAACAATAATTTTACCAGGAAAATGTGTTAGCATAGTTTTCAAAGTAGTTATTAATATGCCACATGTATGTTGCTTGATCTCTTCCAACTGATCCATGAATTGGGTAGTTTGGATTTACCCAACTTGGTGGATATTGTTGATCTGCATGTATAGGTATTGCATATGGCATTTGTGGAGAAGGATAATCATATATACTGCATCTACCATAACTACCATAATATGGTATATTAGAACTTGACCTTGTCTATGAATTACTCAAAGAACCATTTTCAGTGCCCATACTCATTGAGGAGAGAGACATATTCAAGGAATCTTCATCAATTTGACTTGTTCCTCCATGTTGTCTACCATGATTTTCATCAAAATTAGCATGAGCATCCCAATCTGTTGCACTAGCATTCCAACTTGTTGCACCAACATCCCAACCTTTGGCACGAACATCCCAACTTGTTGCACCAGCATCCCAACCTCTTGCACTAGAATCCCAACCTCCTTCATCATCTCCATCATCTTTTCCTCCACTATTTCCATCAGAGGTATGTTGGTCATCGGAAGAACTGCTAATAGTAACTCCACGATCTACACCAACTTCTTCTCTAATCACTTATTCAACATTTATTCCCATGTCTCGAGTATAAGAAGCAATTTGTGGATCAGGATTTCTCTCATCATCATCCAAACAGGCAGATCTAACCTAGTCAAAAAAATGATTCTTGAAACTAAATATACCACGGTGTGTATTAAGCTATCTAGAGGGGGGGTGAATAGATTTTACGCTTTTTACCCAATTTTTCGTGTTAGTCAAAATTACGAAATTACCCTCAAGATAATATAAACAAGCAAGTGTAATATGGTGCGGAAATTAAATTAACACTTGAATTTTTACGTGGAAACCCTCACGGGAAAAACCACGGGCTATGTAAGTAAGCCACACTCGAACCTCGAATCCACTAAATGTGCAAACGATTACAACCTAATCCCGGAAGTAATCACACACCTACCTAATCCCGGTATGAGTGAACCTAGTCCAATTTGCTTGCGATCTAAGCAACCTAATCCCGATTGCTACACACAAGACTTAGCTTCTCTTGAAGAGAATACAACCCTAAGTGAATATATGAAAATATCCAAAATGCAACATAGAGCAAGGGAAACCCTATATGCTTATCTAAGATGATTAATATGCAATTAAGAACAATCCTAGATATCAAAACTAAATGACATGTCAAATAGTTAAGCTAATCAATATCAAGTATAAAACCTAATATGCTAGCACAATACAACTTCTCAAACATACATCATACTAATCTCAATTTTGTATCTAGAGCATACAAAATAACAATCAAGTAATTAATTGAGATTTGCTAGATAAATTAAACACAAAATATGTAAGATATTAGTGAAAAGCTTACCAAGCAAAGTATGATGAAGATTCCATGCTAGATGACATCTAGATGATCTAAGATGATGCTAGATGATGATTGATGATCATGAAATTGTGTTTGAGTAATTAAAAATGAGTTCTTTGTGTATTTTTTTTCTCTTGAAAAATATCCTAAGTATGAAGTATGAATAAGAACTCTTGTAAATGACCTAAAATCAAGTTAGCATATATATAGAGGCCATAAGTGAAGTGAGGTCGTTTTGAAAACTCGCCAGAAAAATACTCTGTGCGCTGGTGGACCTGCGCTGGTGGACCAGCGCAGGACCAGCGCACAAGCCAATTTTGGCTTGAGCGCTGGACGTCAGGCGCTGCCACCAGCGCCAGTCCAGCGGCGCCATACTGGGCGATCGGCGCTGGTGGCCGGCGCTGGTCCACACCAGCGCACGACCAGCGGCGCGCCACTGGGCGATTTGCGCCGGTGAGCGGCGCTGGTCGACCGGCGCTGGTGGACCAACGCACAGTCCCAAAAATGTATCCCTCAAGCAATTTTGCAAGGGGTACAAAGTCAAACAAGATGCATCTTTAAAGCCTAAATGCTATGATGTTTTCAACACAAGATGCAATCATAAAATCAAGCAAGAAGAGATGTAAATAATCATTTATGCACAACAAAAAGAAACAAAACATACAAAGATTAAACATATGCATGAGTTGTGAGTGTGTGCAATTATCTCTTCAAGACAAGAAAGCACTTAGAATATTACCTTTGGTGCTTGTCAATAATGAGGTCTTCAAAGGGCCTAATGCACTAACAACAATATTTAAACTACCCTTACAAAGTATCCCCATTTATGATTTGATCACGAAATAAGCCAATTAAAAACAACGGGAATCCTTACAATCTCCCCCTTTGGCTATTTCGTGACAAAACCATCACTCACATTAAATCCTCACAACAAAATAGAAACTACGGGATTACAATGATATTCTACATTACAAAGAGATAAGAGAATGCAACTTGAAGTCTTCAATCCTCTTGTAGAATAATCAATCCCTGAAAAGAGTTTCTAACATTCCAATTCAAGTAAAGTGTGAGATTAATCATGTGAGAATAATACCAAGCATTTGCATTTTTAGAATTTAGGCACAACATTAGCAAATGTATGCAATGTATGATAAATGCAATGCTCCCCCTCAAAGGGTTACTCCCCCTCAATGTTTTATCTCCCCAAAGTGCACAATAGCTTCTCTATTTTGCAACTCCCCTTACAATATCCTACTCCCCCTTTTTGTCATGATATAGGCAAAGGAGTAGTCCCCAACCGGGTCACTCATAGCAACGAGAGATAGAAGCATGCAAGATATGCATATACATATAAGTCACGTTATGCACTTCAATTAATTTGAGAGAAACAAGGAGATTTATTTGAGAAAATGTGTGAATCCAACATGCTTTGCATACAAGACATATAGCATTCAAGTCCAAAATACAATGGTATTTGGCAAAGCAAATGACAAAGGTTTCTAATTCGAATTCAAACCAATTTCACCAATGTCATGGAAAAAGCAAGGATATAGAGATTATTGATTTTAATTTAAGAGTAACTATATCCAACTTTATAAGCGAAACATGGCATGAGCGACTTTGCACCCTATTAGATTTTTCCGGATAAGATATCCGTATGATAGTAACCATGTTCAACTAATAAAGAAAGAGAGACATTTGGAATGTAATTCCTTTGAACGGATACAAGATCCTTTATTCATTTTGAGTCTCATTAGCTTTCACACAAGTTTTGCATTTTTAAGAATATGCAATCATCAATTCATGCTTTTCATGTGAGCATGTTGTATGAATTTCATGCTTTTTCATTTAGCATAAGCATGTTATTTAAGAAACATCATGTCATGGAGATAACTATAGGTCATTCACATCATACTTCCTATGTAAATCTCCTAGTCCAAAAATGCATGTTTGAACATAAATATGACATGGATTGTAGACAAGCAAGGTTCACACTTATAGAATTTGAAAGCATATATACATATGTACAACCAAGCTTACTCAAGCAATCAAAAGAAGAGGCATAAGTTATTTCAAATTTTTTGCAAGTTACATGAATGCAAAATAGCTCTCTTTGCTTGAGTTCCCCATATGGGGTCAATCATAGAACATCACTCCACAAGACATATCCCAATAGATCTACTAAGAGTTTTAAATCGAGTAGCATCTAAGGGTTTAGTAAATAAGTCCGCAAGTTGATCATTAGTACCTACATGTTCAAGTACTATGCATTTATTTTCAACAAGCTCTCTAATGAAGTGATGGCGGATGTCAATATGCTTAGTTCTAGAATGTTGAACCGGATTCTTGGAAATATTAATAGCACTCATGTTATCACAAAAGAGAGTGAGAGTACCTTGGTTGAATCCGTAGTCTACAAGCATTTGTTTCATCCATAGGAGTTGTGTGCATCCACTCCCCGCGGCTATGTACTCGGCCTCGGCCGTGGACAAGGAAATTGAGTTTTGCTTCTTGCAAAACCAAGACACCAAGTTGTTGCCTAGAAAGAAGCAACCGCCCGATGTGCTCTTCCTATCATCACAATTTCCTGCCCAATCCGCATCACTAAAGCCTACAAGACTAGCATTAGTGTCAAAAGAGTACCAAATCCCATAGTTGGATGTCCCATTCACATAGCGAATGATCCTCTTCACGGAAGAGAGGTGGGACTCCTTAGGATCCGCTTGGTACCTAGCACACACACCCACACTAAAAGATATATCGGGCCTACTTGCGGTCAAATAAAGCAAGCTACCTATCATGCCACGATATAGAGTTTGTTCCACACTTTTACCACTAGCATCCTTGCTTAGCTTCAAAGTGGTACTCATGGGTGTATCACAATGTTTGGCTTTCTCTAAACCAAACTTCTTCACTAGGTTCTTAGCATATTTGGCTTGGGTTATGAAAATCCCATCATGCATTTGCCTAATTTGCAAACCTAGGAAGTAACTAAGCTCACCAACAAGACTCATCTCAAATTCAAGAGACATGACATCAACAAATTGTTGGACTTTGGTGTTGTTGGTGGAGCCAAAAACTATATCATCAACATATATTTGAGCTATGAAAAGCTCATCATTGTCTCTCTTGATGAATAGTGTCTTGTCAACACTACCTCTTGTGTAGTTGTTGTCAACAAGAAATTGAGTGAGGCGCTCATACCAAGCCCTCGGTGCTTGTTTCAACCCATAAAGTGCCTTCTTGAGGCGATAGACATAATTGGGGTGGTGTGCATCCACAAACCCCTTAGGTTGTTCAACAAACACTTCCTCTTGCAAGAAGCCATTGAGGAAGGCACTCTTGACGTCCATTTGGTGCAATTTGAACTTGTGCACACAAGAGATGGACAAGAGAAGCCTAATGGACTCTAAGCGGGCAACGGGAGCAAAAGTCTCCTCAAAGTCGATACCCTCAATTTGAGAGTACCCTTGTGCTACAAGTCTAGCCTTGTTCCGCACTATGTTGCCATCCTCATCGGATTTGTTCCTAAATATCCATTTGGTGCCTATGACATTAGTGGTCTTAGGCCTAGGAACTAGAGTCCAAACCTCATTCCTTTCGAATTGGCTTAGCTCTTCTTGCATGGCAAGAACCCAAAATTCATCATTTAAGGCTTCTTCAACCTTTTTGGGTTCAATTTGAGAGGTGTAACATGTATAGCTAATAAGATTAGCAAGTTGGCGTCTAGTCCTAACACCCTCATTTACCTCTCCAATGATATCTTCTTTATCATGGAGTTTCCTAACCCATGGAGCGGGTTCTTTAGAGTCCAAGAGAGGAACTCTATCAATAGGTTGTGTGCCATCATTGTTGACATTAGATGTCCCAACATTAGGCGACACCACAACCTTCTCCAAAGGAGAATCATCACTAAAAATAACCTCCTCCTCATGATCATTAGACTTGAGCCTAGTATCATCAAATACGACATTGGATGATTCCATAACACTTAGAGTCTTTAAATTGAAAACTCTATAGGCTCTACTATTTAAGGCATAGCCAATAAAAATACCCTCATCACTCTTAGCATCAAACTTGCCAAGTTGATCACGGTCATTCAAAATGTAGCATTTGCTTCCAAAAGTGTGGAAGTAGCTAACATTTGGCCTCTTGCCTTTCCATAACTCATAGGAGGTGTTTCTAGTACCGGGCCTTAGGAACACTCTATTTCCTATATAGCAAGCCGTGTTAATGGCTTCGGCCCATAGGTTCCTAGGGACATTGTTGCTAAGCAACATCACACGGGCCATCTCTTGGAGGACCCTATTCTTCCTCTCAACAACTCCATTTTGTTGAGGTGTCCTAGGAGCAGAAAATTCATGGGAGATGCCTAAACCATTACAAAAGGTTTCAAAGGTGGCATTCTCAAATTCTCTCCCATGGTCACTTCTAATCCGTTTAATGCTTCTAATGTTAGAATTCATTTCATTTTGCAATTTAGTACAAAGCATTTTAAACTTATCAAAAGTTTCGGATTTTTCTCTAAGAAAATATGTCCATGTAAATCTAGAGAAATCATCAACACAAACAAAAATGTATCTCTTTCCACCCAAACTTTCGGTTTGCATGGGACCCATGAGGTCCATGTGGAGAAGCTCAAGTGGCTCCTTGGTGGTGAGATACTTACCCTTTTTGTGCATGCTTTTGGTTTGCTTTCCTTGTTGGCAAGGTCCACAAATACCATTGGCTTTCTTCCCAAGCTTAGGGAGGCCACGCACACAATTGAACTTTCCAAGGGTCCGTAGATCCCTAAAGTTCATGTGGCCAAGTCTTTCATGCCACAACTCAATTTGCTCATCCATGGACACATGATTAGATACAATTCTAGCTTCAAGACAATAACAATTGTCGCTAGATCTCATGCCCTTCAACAAGGTTTGTCCATCGGGTTTTAGGATAGAGCAATAATCTTTAGAGAACAAGACGGAATATCCTTCATCACTAAGATGTGAAATGCTAATTAAATTGGCTTTCAAGCCATCAACAAATAAAGCATTGGATAAGGAGGGTAATCCGGGAACGGAAATGGTTCCTTTCCCTACAACATTTCTTTTGGATCCATCACCAAAAGTGACATTTCCACCTTCCTCCATAACAAGAGTCTCGAAGAAACTCTTGTTTCCCGTCATGTGCCTAGAGCACCCACTATCCAAGTACCAAAAATTAGAAGAATTTGCCTTCAAGGCTATTTGTGCAACATGGCAAACATTTTCATTCTTTCTAATCCACTTAGCAACAATTTTAGCTTTCTTAGTGGCCTTTGGTACATGTGCTCTACTATTTCTAGGATCATGCAAATCAACATTTTCATTCCTAGAAACATGCATCTTGGCTCTATTCTTTCTCTTTTCAATCATGCTTTGTTTTCTACACATTTTAATATATTGAAAGCAATTTGGTCTAATATGACCATCACAACCACAAAAGTGACAAATAGGAATGAAAAAGGGAATCATACCTCGCCTTTGAGTACGTCCATGTCTTTGTGGATATGAGGGTTCAATCCATCTTCGTTGTTGAACCGGTCTTGGTTGCTTCCAAGCTTGAGGTTGCATGATTGGTCTCTTTCCTTTGTGAGCCAATTTGGGAGGAGTGTTGGCTTGAGGAACCTTAGGAGGTTGAGCTTGAGTTTTCCTTCTTGGCCCCATTTTCACTTGTGCATTAGAACTTTGTCCTATTTCTAACTTTTTCTTAGGAGGTTGCACAAATGAAGTTTCTTCATTCTTCAAGCTCTTGACAAATATGGTCTTGTTAGAGGTTGAGATTTTCTTGCCATCTTCATACCCAAGACCTCTCTTGTCACTTGGACTCTTTCCAACACCAAGTAAATGATCAAGCTTCTTGGTGCTAGAATCTATCCTAGCCAAGGACCCTTTAGCTTCTACAAGTTCCCTCTTCAAGCCTTCTTCACTTCTCTTGGACAAGTCTAACTCCTCAATTAGCTTATCCTCTCTCCTCTTCAATCTTTCCACTTGTTCACTTAAGTGGTCATTGTGAGCCGAAAGTTCAAGGTTTTCTTCTCTCAACCTCTCAATCTTTCTTGTGCTTTTAAGTGCTAAATCATTGAACTCGGCATGGTATTTAGCAAGCACCTTTTGCTCCACAAACTTCTTCTTGGAATTAGAAGAGGAGTCACTTTCTTCTTCACTAGAGTCAATTTCCTCTTGACTCAAATCTTCCTTTTCACTAGCACTCTTGCTCTTGTGAGAAGATACAAAAGCTAGGAAGTTAGCCATGAGCTCTTCCTCACTTGAAGACTCATCTTCCTCATTGGAACCATCACTACTCCCACTCCATGTGGCGGCCATCACTTTACCCTTCTTCCTCTCATTGTGATTCGCACATTCGGGGGCAAAGTGACCAATCCCACCACACTCAAAGCATCGGACCCCTTTCCTTTCGGTCCTCTCTTGTCTAGGCTCAAACTTCTTGAAGGAACTCTTTTTCTTCAAATCTTGTCCTCTTGACCCAAATCCCTTCTTCTTCTTGAACCCCATAACCTTGTTGAACCGTTTCACAAATAAGGCAAGGTCTTCATCCGATTCATGCTTTGCCTCCTTTTCATCCTTAGATGCTTTCAAAGCTATTCCTTTAGACTTCTTAGGAGGAGTAGTGTTGCTAGGAGCCTTCCTAGACTCATATGCAAGGAGACGCCCAATTACCTCACTTGGCTTCATATCCATATAGCCACTATTTTCTTCTATGGCCGTCACCTTTGATTCAAACCTATCGGGGAGAGATCTCATAATTTTTTGCTTGACTCTCCTATCCGAATACGGGTCTCCGAGTTGATGGCTTTGATTTACTATGTCCATCAATTTGATTTCGAAGTCGTTGAAGCATTCATCCTCTCCCATCCTAAGTAACTCAAATTGAGTTTGGAGGACTTGAAGCTTGGACTCCTTCACCACCTCGGTTCCCTCTTGAAGGATGTCCCATGCCACTTTGGCAATTTGAGTATTCTGAATAAGCTTGTACTGATTCTCATCCATGGCACACATAATGGCATGCATCGCCTTCCTATTCCACTTAGAAGCCTCAAACTCTTGCGCGTTCCATTGCGCCTTAGGCTTCAAAACATCTTGTCCTCCACCCGCGGGAGTCATCATAGGGAGATCATATCCGTCTTCCACCGCCATCCATGCACGGTCATGAATTTGGCATATGTAGGATTCCATCTTCCCTTTCCATTGGGAATAGTTCAAACCGGTAAGAAGTGGAGGCCTTGTGCTAGAAGCTCCTTCGTGGCCACCACCATTTCCACCGTTTCCACTCATAGTGTTTATGAATGAATGAAATGAATGCAAATGTATGAATAATCAAAAATCACACAAAATGCAAAACACACCAAAATAAAGCAAGGATCACCTATGTATGTCTAGGAACCCGCTCTGATACCAATTGAAACTAAATATACCACGGTGTGTATTAAGCTATCTAGAGGGGGGGGTGAATAGATTTTACGCTTTTTACCCAATTTTTCGTGTTAGTCAAAATTACGAAATTACCCTCAAGATAATATAAACAAGCAAGTGTAATATGGTGCGGAAATTAAATTAACACTTGAATTTTTACGTGGAAACCCTCACGGGAAAAACCACGGGCTATGTAAGTAAGCCACACTCGAACCTCGAATCCACTAAATGTGCAAACGATTACAACCTAATCCCGGAAGTAATCACACACCTACCTAATCCCGGTATGAGTGAACCTAGTCCAATTTGCTTGCGATCTAAGCAACCTAATCCCGATTGCTACACACAAGACTTAGCTTCTCTTGAAGAGAATACAACCCTAAGTGAATATATGAAAATATCCAAAATGCAACATAGAGCAAGGGAAACCCTATATGCTTATCTAAGATGATTAATATGCAATTAAGAACAATCCTAGATATCAAAACTAAATGACATGTCAAATAGTTAAGCTAATCAATATCAAGTATAAAACCTAATATGCTAGCACAATACAACTTCTCAAACATACATCATACTAATCTCAATTTTGTATCTAGAGCATACAAAATAACAATCAAGTAATTAATTGAGATTTGCTAGATAAATTAAACACAAAATATGTAAGATATTAGTGAAAAGCTTACCAAGCAAAGTATGATGAAGATTCCATGCTAGATGACATCTAGATGATCTAAGATGATGCTAGATGATGATTGATGATCATGAAATTGTGTTTGAGTAATTAAAAATGAGTTCTTTGTGTATTTTTCTTCTCTTGAAAAATATCCTAAGTATGAAGCATGAATAAGAACTCTTGTAAATGACCTAAAATCAAGTTAGCATATATATAGAGGCCATAAGTGAAGTGAGGTCGTTTTGAAAACTCGCCAGAAAAATACTCTGTGCGCTGGTGGACCTGCGCTGGTGGACCAGCGCAGGACCAGCGCACAAGCCAATTTTGGCTTGAGCGCTGGACGTCAGGCGCTGGACGTCAGGCGCTGCCACCAGCGCCAGTCCAGCGGCGCCATACTGGGCGATCGGCGCTGGTGGCCGGCGCTGGTCCACACCAGCGCACGACCAGCGGCGTGCCACTGGGCGATTTGCGCCGGTGAGCGGCGCTGGTCGACCGGCGCTGGTGGACCAGCGCACAGTCCCAAAAATGTATCCCTCAAGCAATTTTGCAAGGGGTACAAAGTCAAACAAGATGCATCTTTAAAGCCTAAATGCTATGATGTTTTCAACACAAGATGCAATCATAAAATCAAGCAAGAAGAGATGTAAATAATCATTTATGCACAACAAAAAGAAACACAACATACAAAGATTAAACATATGCATGAGTTGTGAGTGTGTGCAATTATCTCTTCAAGACAAGAAAGCACTTAGAATATTACCTTTGGTGCTTGTCAATAATGAGGTCTTCAAAGGGCCTAATGCACTAACAACAATATTTAAACTATCCTTACAAAGTATCCCCATTTATGATTTGATCACGAAATAAGCCAATTAAAAACAACGGGAATCCTTACAATTCTCATTGTCGTCCCCTACTTCAGCAGTTACTTGAAGTAGATCCATAAAATCAGTTTCATCTACTTTATCTTTTCCAGCTGCCATATTCCTAATTTTCAACTTCATATTATAATAACAATAAACAAGTTGTTCAAACTTAGAATATGCAAGACAGTTTCTTTGTTTTGTGTGGATTAAAGCAAATATAGACCAATTTCTTTCGCATGCAGAAGATGATGCTGTTTGTGACAATATGCGAACTGCTATTGCACGCAATGATAGAGCACAATCTCCATACATTACCCACCAATCGACTGCAATTAAAATTATTAAGTATTGTAAGTATGAATACCATTTCAATGATATCATTATTTATTATTATTACATAGATTTTTGTAATAAAACTTATATACCTGGTTGCATTTTGCTTATAGCTGCTATAGCTGCTATGGCTGCTCGTTCACTAAAACTTTTCTTTCCATCCTTAAAGTATATGAGCTACATTCATGACTCATAAAATCAATATGTAAATAATATATATAAATATGAGTAAATGACACAATACTCTCATGCAAAGAAGTTATAATATTGGAATTATAAAATTGATTGTAAGTTGTAACTTTTTACCTCATTTCTAAAATTAGCAATTCTTGCAGCTTCAGGGTCTAATTGCGAATAGACAATATGTACGGTTTTCAAAAGATCTGAATTATCCCTAATATTATCTTTATATTGGTACTTTGGGTTCAAATAGTAAGGTAGAAGAATAAAAAATATTAATTTTAGTATAAATAATTAAATACCATACTAAATATTAATTATAAATGATAAACAATCCGAAATAAAATTTATTAATGCTTCTTTTCAAAATAATTTTCAATATAGATTATTTGAACAATAATATAAGTGTTTAAGATTAAATTTTTTTTTTGCAAAATATCCCTGGATTTCGGGATGAAATTCATAATATTTCGGGAATATCGGGAGATTTTTATAGATATTTTGATATCAACCGGATATTTGCTAGATATTGGATATTACTCATGTTTCGATATCGGTCCCTCCAAAATATGGATATATCGGTGGATATATCGGTGGATATGTCGCTTTTACAAATCCACTTATTTCTGATGTTTATACCGAAATTGAGTATGCCGATATTTTGAAAGAGATCGGTGATATTTCCGATGTTTTTATAGAAATTTTTAAAAATTTGAACCCCGGTATATTTATCAAAACCGATATTTACTTTTGTAGTTCCGTGACCCTACTATTGATCTACGGTCTACCTTTTGCCACGTGTCTGCTCCATCTCATCAAAGAAAAAAAAAAAAAAAAGTCCCAATTTGTTTCTACGACAGGTCTCCACATCTCTCTCTCCTGCAAAAATACCCAAATCTAAAACCAACACAACTAGGTTGACATTTTTAGGGTTTTTCTCTCAATCTCTCAGGAGCTTGCGTTTTCGTGTTTGCTTCGAGCAATCTCTGGTACGATACTTTTAAAGGGTTTGTATGTAGTCATAACTCTTTCATGAAAATTTTGATTAATTTCTTAGTTCACTCATTTTAACTTAGATAAATTTAAAAGCTTCGTATTAGCTGTCTTGATTCTTTATTGGAAAGTTTTGTTCTTTTTCTAAAGTTTAATCTCTGCTTGGTTTCTGAGACAAAACAGAGTGGAAAGCAATGAAATTTGGGGCTTTTGAATTTCTAAATTGTGTGTGAAAACTGTAACTTGTATAAATTATTTTATCTTTTTTTTTTTTTTGTTCAATCTGGAAATCCACAAAGTAGAATTACTTCAATTCTGGTGTGGCTTCTAAGAATTACGTTATCCACTATGTAGTTGCGGTTATGAAGTGTTATAGTGTAATTGATTTACTCTGTGTTGTTTTTTTTCAATTTTATTTTTCTGTTTTCTTGATGGGGTTTTAGTTGTCTTGTTTATTCATAGGAGGCATAGAGTGAAATGAGGGTGTTTCTGTTGGGGACTGTGAGGAATCTGTGGGTGTGATTGGCTTAGCAAGTTTATTCACAATGTGGTGATGCTGTGACGGGCTTGGGTAGTTTTTAGTTTATGAGTTGACATAGGCAGTTATAAAAAATTTCATTGTTGATGCGATCTGTTCTTTTTTGGTGTGGCGTTGGTATAGAAATTGTGATTTCTCCTCGCATTTGTAATTTTCAGCAACGTTTAAAAATTTGAATGAGGCTGCCGCCTCAATGGCCGAAGTGCCTTGAGTCGGCCCCCTTAAACCTTCAATGGGTTGGTGCCGTCTCAATCCCATGAGGCTGCTAAGTCGGGCCGCGGTCTGCGTAATTTCTTTTTTTAAATGAGCATAAAGTGTTTTAAAACCCTAACATCCTCTTTATATCAGAAAGTCTAACCTATCTGTCCAAAAACACACCTCTTAACTTCTCCAGAACTCCAACACTCCATGAGTCCAACATCAAACCCTAAGTTCTCCAGCTGGGTTTTAGTCCAGCAGCCTATTGCCTTATCTTCAGCAGCCTAAACATTAAACATCCTTTTTTTTTTTTTTTGTTGTGCACTATTTTTTTGGGATGTTTATGTTAGTAATGTTGATTGTGGACTATTATTAAATATTATGGATGATTTTCAATTTTAGTTTTTAATTTTTAATTTTTTGCAATATTTATCATTTTCGAATTGAGGCGACCGTGTCGCTTTGTGAGGACAGAACCACCTCGCTCATCTTTATTCATTGTTTCTCTGTAATCGCAGTTCAATTACATAAATTGATGTTCAAATTTCTATACCTTGCATCCGTCTTACAAAAAATATGTACAATTAGCTTTTTGTGTTCTCTTTCTCTATCTCAATAATGAATACATAGGTCTGTGCCTAAGTGAGTGCTTGTACACACATGAAGGCATCCATATCTTTTTATTCTCTGTCCTTATTATTCAATGATATGATGTTGAATCCTTTTACTTCTGTTGAGAAGTGATGTTTACTGCATGCTCAAGTTTTTCTTCTTTGAACTTTCTTATTACGTTGATATGATGTTGTCAAATGTTTTTCTTAGGATTTATACCTTTTAAAATTTTGAAGAGTAGAAGATGATTAAGACTTTTGCATGGAAACATGGCTTTAGTAAATTTTCGCATCTAATGTTTACAATAGATCATCTTTTTTCTCCATTGTCCCATTGCTTTCCGCCTATGGAAAAGGCTTTTTAAAGCTGTCCATCTTACGGGGACTCTGCCTCTTCATTGTAGAGATATTCTAGGTGAAGTTTTTGTTCTGTTTGGGGGAGGTAGCAAAGGTAAAACTCTTTGTAGGTGAGCCATGATGGCTCTCCTTTGGGTTTGGGTTGTTTGGACGGAAAGGAATAGAAGAATTTTTGGAATGAAACAGGAGAAGATATTTGCTTCTTGTGAGATAGGATTCACTTCTGGATGTCACTTTGGGCCTCAATTTCTTCTGTTTTTAAAGAAGTGTCTTTCTTCTTTATCAACCTTTATTGAGAAGCTGCTCTAGCTTGACAGGGTCTGTTTTTGCTCCTGCATAGAGCTTTTTTTGGTGGCTTTTGTATAGGATTTTTGTCCTTTGGAAGCTGTTTCCTTCTTTTTTTGTTAAGGAAAGCTTGCTCTCTCCTCTTGTAAATCCCTTTGTTCAATACAATTGTTTTTGTTCAATATATATATATATATATAGGCGATATATGTTTTGGAGCTTACATATGATTATCTAAACCTAGTAGAGTTTTTTAAAATACATTCTTACAGTTAAGTAGATTGTACTTGTTATGGATATGCATAATTTCACAATCTCTCTCACTTTCTCCTTCTTCTCCTTTACAGAGGTTTTTCTTGCCAGCTTCACTAGTGAGGGAAAACAGTTGGAGAAGGATCAACTATGTTTTTCTCAGGTAAGCTTAGAAACTTATGTTGAATTCCCCATTTTAATGTGTATGAATTTGTAACTTTTAAAGTTCTTTTTGTAATGATAATTTTTCAATTTATGCTATTAATTTGTCATTTCTTAGCAATAAAATTAACCTTGATCCTTCTCTCACAAAAAAGATAAAAAAATAAAAAAAGAAAAAGAAAAGAAAAAGAAAATCCTTGATGCAGATCCTAAAAAAATTATATGTTTCATTTGAACCCTTTACGATATTATTGATAGTTTGCATTGTGAAAATTTTCCACTAATTTGTGTTAAACATATTTTTTTAAATATAAACCAAATAGTCCCTAAATCTTGATGTGGGTGGGATATGATCCCAAAACCTTTTATACAATTATGAGTTCTTGCCAGCTGAAATAACTAGCAACCACACTCGTTATTTTATTTGATCTATTGATGTCTTGATCAATGATCATTTACATACAATTCTTACTTTTGTGGGATTTTTTGAGAATCTAGGTTTCTAGAGAGGGTTTTGGTGGGCTGGGTTTTCACTGTAGCTTTCAGAGCAGTCTATAGACTCTATACACTAATCACATCTGTAGATGTGGAATTGGAAGCCAATATGGGAGCAAGAGTGTGTAAGCATCAACATTCTGAATTTTCTAAACAGGGGAGTAATTTTAGAGTGCCATATATAAGTAGATGAAAAATTCTTTCTGTTGTTTTAGCATATTATCATTCACCTTTTTTTGTTATTTGTTACTGTCAATTACATTTGTATCTTTTTAGTTGAAATATTGTTTGAAATGGTTTTGTATATAATATATAAATATTAGTGGTCCAGCCAAAAGAAAAAAGGAAATAAAAGAAAAGTGGTTTGTGCTATGCACACCAATGCACACCACATTGAAGAACAACTTGTGATTTGATTACTGATATTTATGTGTGTTTCTTTGTGTATGTTCATAGATACTCTCTTGTTCGTGGGAGTTTCCTGCATTCGAATAGCATTGAGATTAGGTTTTCACATGAAAATCCAAATTATATGGCCCTTGCGAGTATCCTTAGATAGGGTAGTTTCTTGGCATATTTCTAGATGTACTGCTGCCTTGTTCAAGAAGGCCAAGGAAATACTACTTTGATGTGGCGATATGATGGAAATTGAAGGGGCTACAAGAATTTGAAAAGGGAGGGAACAAATACGAGCAGCTGTTATTGAATGTTGATTTTGGTAGATATCAGTGGTGGAAACAATAAATCATACCTGGGCTTCAGTCATTTTAGGTTTAGATTCTTAATAGTTGAAAGAGATTACAACTGAAGTAGTAAATTGACTAAATTCATGTGATGTAAAAAAATAGACTATTTTATGTTGTCGCACATATTTCGAGGTGGAATTCCTATATTAGAAAATAGAAATATTATTGTTAAGAGTGCTTAAATACTATTGTTGGGTCATTTTCTGACAACTTAAGATCTAGGGTCTATGCTTATTAATGGCGACTATGCAAAAAATATTGTTTTCGCATTGAAATTACATTGTCAGTTTGGGCAAATCCCTTGGTAATTATGATTTATGAAAAATGATTGTACCCGATTTTTTTGTGTTGTGTTTTTCACATATTGCTCTCTTACTACTAAAATTATTAATGTTTGTTTTTAGGAACTGCTGCAGGATATATATAAACTTGTTTATTAGCAGGATGAGCAACGACGCTTTTGATGGACAGACATTGGCTGATAAGTTGTCAAAGCTTAACAATTCACAGCAAAGTATTGAATGTATCCTTTACTTTGAAATCCTCATCTCGTAGCCCATAAACACACTCCATAATGGATTATCATTACCTTCTTTCATGATTAGTCAAGTTCTGTGGATAATATGCGGCAGTGACCGGGATAACTTTACTGGTAGAACAGAGGACTGAAGATCCTGGTGTCACCAGTTCAAATCTTGTTTCATTTAGAGAAGAAGTTATATGTCATACTTTTTGTTATTACTTTACTATTATTTACTCAAGTGTCAAGAGTTGCTGTTTTAGGTGAAAGAATCTGTATTGTTAGGCGGTTTCTTGATTTTTTAGATGCTATTTATTTACTTATATGTTTTTGTACAAATGTGGAATTCTGGTGTGATCTTGTTGATGGCTGCTACAGTTATAGCAATATATGACTAACAGCTGTATTAAAAAGATAAGAATTGTATGCAAATCTCAATTTGCTAAGAAAAGTGTTCGTTTGCTGAGATTATTATATGTCCTACACACTTAGAATTGATCAAATACATTATATCTCAATCTAGCATATCAGACTCCGTGAGTATTAAAAATTAGGGATTGTATTCAAATCTATTTTGTAAATAAAAATCGACTTCGTTCACTGATATTATTACATTTCCAATACTCTAGAAGTGATTGCATATGTTATTATGATACATAGTTTAATGTCCTTGTTCCGTTGTTCATGTTGTGATTTCTCATCCTTTGCCTTTTTCCTTTATCACTGGGTCTTATTAAAATGTGTTGTTTAGCATCTCACAACTGTGGTACCCCACTCTTTGCTAGCAGTTTATGAAGATAATATTTAGAAATCTTAGTTTAGTTCGTTATCTATACATTGCTTGGCACCAAAGCTGATATTTTAGTGTGATTCTAGTGTGAAGTTATGAATCTAGTACTGAATTATCCACATTGTTAAATAATTTTGTCTTCGCCGTTGGCATTTCTACTTATCAATTTAACAAGTGAAAACTTATTCCCCTTAATTGTCATGTGGACAACCAAATTTTGTAGGTAGAATGAATAGTTCTTGAGTGACATGTATGTATGTGTACGTGAACATTTTTAGTAAGTTCATTTTCTTACAATTACTTGGCTATGTAGTAGTTCCCATTTTGATGATACGAGTTTTGCTTTCTCTTTCTCCGTGTCTTATTTTTCGTTGATCATACTTGGGTTTTTTTGGTATACCATATATTTCTTTAACTTATGCTCAGCATTGTCACGCTGGTGTATTGTTCACCGAAAGAGAGCAAAACAGATCGTTGAAACATGGGATAAATTGTTCAACTCTTCTCAGAAAGAACAGCGTGTTTCGTTCCTGTATTTAGCTAATGACATTTTGCAAAATAGTAGGAGAAAGGGCAGTGAGTTTGTGAACGAGTTTTGGAAAGTTCTTCCTGGAGCTCTCAAACGTGTTTATGATAATGGTGATGAGCAAGGAAAAAAAGCAGTGACCAGACTGGTAGGTTTTTTCCATATGTGCTGTCATCTCTCCATTGTTGTATGATATGCCACATTAGGTTATAGATGAGATATTCAAAATTATATTATATTTATCTCTGTATTTAACATGAAGGCAAGTTATTGGATAGATGGATGATTGTTGCTATGGTCTCCTAACATCTTTGCTAATGTCTATTTTTATTTTCTGTTTCCCAATAATTCAATGACCTGACTGTTTCCAATGAAACTTGTTGTAGTTGGAATGATTCCCTTGTCATTATTTCCTTCTTTCTCACTGTCTTTGTCTGTGTGTGTCCCTCACTCCCTCTCAATATATGGTTGATTGTTTTTGGATTTTCACTGTTAAAGGGTCCACACTGATTATTTTGTCATATATGTTCTTATCAGAATAGTAGATATGGGGGAAATGTTTGTTAGTTCTCTCATTGGTTCTTTCTATTTTCTGGCTCATTATTTTCAGTTTTTTACTGCCCAATCATTCTTACAGTTTTGACTGACGTGACAAAATCTTTGATTGGTTTAATTTTCATCATTCAAGTCATGGTTCATGTTTACATGGATGTTTATAATGATTTGTTTCAAAAGAGACAGCCAAAATATATTCCTATCTTCTCAATGGTGCATACTAGGGAAAAGAAAAGAAAGAGGACCACTTTTTTATTTTTTTTCAAATGAAAGGGGACTCTATTAAAAACTGGGTCAAAAGAGACTATGGGTTATGTAGTAGATTGTTATGTTTAGCAAAGATTAGATAGTTTGGGTTTCACGTCACTTAGTTTCTTATAAATTAAGTATATATTTTGGAGGATTTCAGAAGACAAGAGGCAGTAAAATTTCTGTGGAGATGTGCAGTGAAAGCATAGCTATGGGTTGTTTGGAGAAAGAAATGGTAGAAATTTTGAAACTGAAATACATTGGAGAATATTGTAAGGGTTTCAGTTAACTGTTTCTTAGGGGAATTGAGAAGCCCTCTTTTCAGGAATCATAAGAGATTTGTTTGGGACTTCTTTTTTCCCATGTTGTATTGTTCTCTCTGATACAGAAATTGTTAGCTTGGGATAGGGCCATTTGTTCTGCATTGTACTTGTCCTCTTTTTTATTTTTTTATTTATATTCTTTTGTTGTTTTATTTTTAATTTTATAAACTGAAAAATCTATTAATATAAATAAAAAGGTGAACAAGTTGTCCACAAAAACTAGGAAAATCCTATGCAAGAACAGCTCCTATTTCAATTATGTTTTCATTTCCTTATCCAAAAAGAAAGAAATTATCGGTGTAGCCTGGCATTATGTAAATTGATTGTTGTGGGCACATCCATAAGGCCAAAAGGAAACAAAAAAGGTAAGTGGAGAAAAGATAAAGAACTGCCTAATAGGCAGTTTACTGAAGTGATGAGAAAATTGCAATGAACTTTAGTTATATCCCAAGTATTTAGAAGCTGTTCTTCTAGTATATCCTTTTGGTACTTGTATTTCTTTCACACTTTTATTGTGTAGTTTCTGTTGGAAATTATACTGTTTGAGGGCATATCATTTGCCAGCAGGTGGGAACTTCGAAAACCTAAGTTAATTATAGCTTAGACGTTAAACCTGGGCTAAAGAAATCCATTATAGGGTCTCAATGGCCAAGTTATTGGATGACTCTTATTTTTGTTTGTTGAGAAGGCATTTTGTTAGTCAAGGCATCTTGTTATCAGTTAATCGGTTGATTGCTCAGACACCTGAGCACATCTAGTTGAAATCGGTGCTTTTTCTTATCACTTTAGGTGCCTCTATCTTTCATAAATCATCACTTGACCCTGGTCTGGGAAATTGCTGATCTACACTTTTGTTTGGAAACTTTAATTTTCATTTCTCCAGTAGCCTTTTGAAGATACCGGTGAATATTTTCTGGTCTCTTTGTGTAGGTTTAAGGCTCGTGAATTTATTGCAGGCAATGGCTCGTTTGGGTAGAGAGAGCTCTTGATGCTGGTTTCTTTTGCCTTCTTTGAATATATCTATTCTATAGTTATTTCTGCCCAATTTGTGTCAATATCTCTGTTGGTAACTTTGATATAATTGAAACAAGTTCTTTGCATCCAGATAAAGATTCAAAGCAATGAGTTGGTTATTAGTGCATTTTGGCATTATCGTGTATCAACTGAATATGTTGTCAGATTAACACAAGCTTGGTTAGATGTAATAAACATTTTCAAATGATTTTTGGGTAAGCAAAAGTGACGTAAATGGTATGAGGTTGTGTTTTGTAGAAAATAGCCGCAAAGATTGAATTTTGCTTAGTCAAAATTTGCTGTCCCACTCCCATATAGTTCAGCCTTTCCTCAAATTGGCAGGTGCTGATGGCAAAAATAATAAAATTTACTAATCTGTTTAATATTCACATTTCCATAGTCAGAAAACGCCAAAAATTACTTTCATCATGTATTCTATTTTGCTACTCTATTTGAACAATCATCTTTTACCCACATTTGATAGGTTGACATATGGGAAGAAAGGAAAGTCTTTGGTTCTCGAGGGCAAAATCTTAAAGATGAATTGCTTGGTAAGAATCCTCGTCCTATATCAGTGAACAATGGAAAGAGCTCAAATTCAAATCCGATCAAGATAGTGAAGAGGGATGCCAACTCTGTAAGAATTGTAAGTATTTCTATTATGTGGCAGTATCTACCTTTTATTTGCTCTATTTTCAATAGTTCCTCTTTATCTTCTTGCTCTTTCCATTTTTGTTTTGTTATGTGATCTTGTATGTATTTCTTTTTCTTGGTCATCTCAACTTCAGAAATTAGCTGTTGGAGGTCCGCCAGAAAAAATAATAACTGCATTTCAATCTGTACTCGATGAACATTTTAATGAAGAAACTGCTTTAAACAATTGTAATGCTGCTGTGCACCATGTCAGCAAACTTGGGGAAGATGTTGAAAATGCCCCAGCTCAAGGTATTGACTTTTGCTATGGAGTGTAATACTTTCTATTTGGAATCTGAATTAACGGGTGTCTATTTGTTAGATTTAGTGGTGTATCTCAGATGGTACCGTTGGTTGCTCAACAATAATTTTGCATAATAGGGAGAATATGCAATGTGTGTATCTACTTGTGTAAGTTGGTTTTACTTGTAACTGGTGGTGGAAGTCAATTGTTTAATGCTTTGACTTTCTTGACTTCAGCAAAGAAAACTTTTTTTTTCTTTTTTTTGATAAGAGCAAAGAAAACTTTTAACTGTCTTGATTCAACAATGGTTTTGAGAGAGAGCTAGGCACTAACGGTCTAGTGGAAACTAAAGGTTTTTGTTTAAATTAAATGCTAGCTTTAACAAGTTCTAACACCTAGATTAACTGAATTGTAACCATTAATGCTGTTGTGAATATTAATAGTGTAGAAAAAAACATAGTCGAGGGTCCAAATAAATAACTAGCATTTGTCCCAGAGCTAAAAGGGCTTCTAAACACCTCCAAACAAACATGATCAATATTAAGTCACTATCTGGATAAGAGAAGGTTTAGGTTATAATCTTTGATTTAATAAATTATAATACTTACATTAATGAATTGTAATTGTCGGTGCTTTCTGAAGACAAACATAGATGCAACAAATATACTGTCGGGTCCAAACTACCTCATTAGGTGCTTGCCCCAGAAGCTAAAATGTTTCTTTACCAGTGTAGGGTCAATGATTATTATCCTGGACTTTTATATAGAGTTTCTTTTATCCAACTGATTTTATTATAATATAATTATGTGATATTTTTTTCAGTTTCATTTGGTCACCCTACACTTATAACCAGCTTTTTTTTTTCTCCCTCCATAAGGTTACCCTTTTAATGTAAGTTTAAAGGTGTGGAAAGTATGGGGTTTTGTTGGATGCAAATGATATTTTGTACACACTGCACCTGTCTTTTGCTCCAGGTTTATACTTCTAATTATTGCACTGGTGTACTATAGATAAATCCAACCTTTTTCATTTGTTTCATTGAAGTCTGAGATCAGGTTACCTGATGTATTCTGGGCTTACTTGTGCTCTCAATTTTTTAAACCTTTGTTTTACTAGGCAATCAGCATGGATCTGCATTGGTGGATCAGCTGCAAGAGCAGGAAAATGTACTTCAGCAATGTGTTGGACAACTTGAAATTGCTGAGACAATGAGGGCTGCCTTGGTTTTCCAGCTTAAAGAAGCACTTCAGGACCAAGTACACTTCTTTTTTAATTGTTATATTATATTTATATTCTCAATCCTATGTTTACAATGCTAAATTTTAGCAGTGTTGACTGCTTACTGATTTATATTTTTTTGCAGGAACCGAAGCTGGATCTTATTTGTGCACAGTTGCAAGTAAGAATAACTATCTTTTATTTTCAATTGATGTTTTGCTATCAAAGTAATAAATTGATAATTACTTTTTATTTACCATGAAACATGAAACCATGATGAAGTGATTGGTAATTTGGTATTATCTAAGTTGATATAGAGAGCTTTTAATAAAATAAAAGAAATGAGATAGAACAAAATATACAAATCGCAGGTTCATCAGAACATATGCCCATAGTAACAGACCCTTGACCAGGTTTAAAGTAAATGTTAAAATCACTCCAATGAGATCCTTTCAACTTACATTAACCGTACTGATATTGTGTTTTAAAATAAAGGAAATGAACAAGTATAAGAAACAAAAGAACTCAACTAACTCACTCATCAATTTTCATTACAATACACCTGTATATATAAAGTGCAAGAGCAGTGAAAATCTCTCATAGAAACCAATAGGAATTGAACCATCATGTGAGCCACTCAGAGCCATCTTAGTTTGCCTCTTAATTATCTAATGAAATAATTTCTTAACAATGGTGGGAATCCACCTATTATCACAACACTCCCATTTGAGTGCAACACTGGGTGTTTCTAGCAAAATCCAAATACGATTGCCTTAAAATAGTGTGTTTTCAAGGGGGTGTGTTTATGATAGAATTTGAAGTTCTACCACTGTTACGGTTTGATCTCATTCTATATTAAGTTATTAACTAGACAAACTCAGTTGGTTCACATCATGGCCAATTCCCATTGGTCTCAACAGGAGGTTTTCACTGCACTTGCACTCTATTTAAAATATAAATGAGTGGTTTGTTATGAAAATAGATGAATGAATTTGTTGAGTTATTTTCTTCATTGCATTTTCTGTTCTTTCTTTCTTAAACTCGTTCCTTTCCTTTGTCATGTAAGTAAAAGAATCTCATTGGAATGATTTTCCTTTCTGCTCACATTTACTATAGGGACCTAGGGATAATCATTTCGTCAAGGGTCTGCTACTTGGCCGACGGCTTTGCCTTGGATCAAGTTGTGATTTGTTTTTTCTGATTTTTCTCCTTTCTTTTACTTGTTTATTTCCTTTATTTTATAACAAGTTTAGAAGTGCCACTGCCCACACATGACATTCATGATTTTAGCTTTATGGCTTTACATATTTTGAATATTCTTCATGTATTTGCAATTTTGTTTACATTCCAAGTGAGTTACTCCTTTCTTGTTTGACAATAGATACAAATAACTTCTCATATATTCATAATTCATCCATGAGCAACATCATTTGTAGAAGCTGCTTCTTTTCATAAGATGTCTCTATTTGTCTGTCTTCTTTTAAGAGCCTTTATCAACTCTTTTGTCTTGCCATATTGAGGAGTTGATTGCTTTTGTATTTTTGTGCAATTTGGTAGTTGGTATCGGGAATTAATTTTAACATAAATTGGCATTGACCTCCCTTGCCGTTTGTTTAATTTGGTAAATTAACGACTAGACGGGTATTTTTTGTCATTTCATTCCATTTTACATATTTTATTTAAAAAATATATTAAAATGATAAAAAATAAAAAGTGGATATGGATGGGATCTCCATCATGTTGGATTTCCAGGCACAATATTCATCGCGGTGGAGATCCACAGAGAGGGAGGTCCTATTGGTGGCAGGGGAGGCAAGCATCCACCTCCATTTTTTTTCATTTTTTAAAATTCTGATTTATTTTAATTTTTTTTTATCTTGTTAGTAACAAAAAAAAGTTATCATTTTTATTATTTGGTTTAAGGGTATTTTGATAATGTCATATTATGTTAGGGGCATATTGGTCTTTTTAACAGTCAAAGTTGGTCAACTGTTAACTTTTACCGAGTTTGACTAATGATAGGGATGGCCAATGTAAAGTTGTTTTTGCTTGTAAAAAGACAAACCTCAGGGAGTTTTGGTGTAATTTGCTCTTATCTTAGAGTTGTTTGTTTTAACTCTAAATATTAGGCTTTAGGCTTGTTTGTTTTTGACATTTGAAGTCTTAAAGGATCTGAATAGACAATTAAGATATTTTGTTTTCTTTTTAAGTTGTTTGAATTCTGAAAAAGTACACAAAAATATTGAAAAAAATAAGTTGAAAAACTTTAACTTTTGCCTCAAATTAAAACAAGTTAATGACTTCAACACATTCTTTCCAAAAATACCCTCATAATTACACAAATTACAATAATAGTAATTTATAAAAATTAAAAAAATATTTTTGCATATCTAAATGAGGCCACTATTAGAACCGTCTCCATTGTTTTCTTTTTTATTTTTTGAATAAAAAATATTTATTAATTTAATTTTGATTTTTTAAATATTATTTTATCTAATCTTGATATTTTTAAATATCATTTGTTATTTATTTTTTAAAATATAAAATTTATGAAATTATAAATGTTAATTGAATTAATTTTAACTAAAAATATTATAGCCAAATTAACTTTGCTAATATATAAAACAATTTGTTGTTAAAAGGGTAAAATAGTCTTGTTAACAACTTTCAGATGTTTATATTAAAACATCATAAATTGAAAACAAACATGATATTAAGTTTTATCCCATTCTGGTCTATCCATCATCAACCTATTCAGATTTCAGACAAAAAAACAAACACTACCTTAGACAGTTTTTGTTTCGTTTTATTTTTTTAGATCCCTGTTCTCCAGCCCAGGCGCCCGGTCTTGGCTTGAACGGTCTCAAATTCTTAACCCAAATCTATGTGTCCTGGCCCAGATATGTCTAATCCAAGCCTATACTTTTTGCCAGCCCTAGTCATTTACCAATGTTGAAGCCAAAGATAAAACTATATTTTGAATTCACATGTTTGTCAAAATTATGAAGAAACGTTTTTGGTTAATATGTGTTTTTTTTCTTCTTCTTTACTTTTTCTGTGAGGTCTGTGGGATTCTTCCCACCTGCTGTAAGTAATTGATTATATTTTTTTAAGAAAAAGAGAGCTCAGATATTGAATTAACCCAACATTGGCAAGCTAATTAAAAAGGATGGATGTAGTGGGTTTAGCTTCTGATTTGGATGCAGTTGTGATGTTTCCTCTCAAATACAAGCCAAATTCTCAACTTCCAAAATTTGCTTCTTTTACCAGTTCAAATCCTCATAGAATTAGTTGTGCTATGGTCTAGGTTTTTTGGTCTTTGGTTTGTTTTACTGAATCAAGTACTTATTTCTTAGTTTCCACTCGTTGAAGAATTGGGAAACCTGTTGTATGTATGTCATTCTCTTGAATTTTATAAAAACCTGTTCATACCAGTCATTCTCTATCTACCCATCTTGCTTGCTGTGCATGTGTTTAACGTGAATCAGATGTATTGCATACTTATGCTTGTCGTGCCTTTTAGGCAGTTTCTCTAGTTACCATTCTATACAGAATAAATAGTCACTTTTGATAGCTCCAAAACTTTGACAAACTTGAAACTTAGCGAGCATGATGAGTATGTTGAAAGTATGAAACATTGGTTTATTTTACCAAATATAAATCCTGTAAATAGTTATCGAGTTGAGTAAACTACACTTTGCATCAACTTGATCTTGTCCTATTACCTCCAGATTCATACAGATAGAAAGGGAGCACTATGTATGTGCTTCATTAGCATTACACAGATTTTCGTGAGACTTCGATGGTTGCAAGGTGGTAATTGTTACGTTTGCTGCTAGAATTAAGACTTGCAGAAACTTGTATAGAACTTGTATATGCTATGCTAGTAATCAAATAAAAGAGAATATCATCAACCTCTCTTTAGGTTTGCATAAAATAAAATTAGACTATTAGAATTAAAATTCATTGGAAACCTACCTTGAAGTTTCAGGTAGTATCATAAACCTATCCTAAAAGTTGTTAAAGGGCACTCGGGGGTGCAGAATCCAATCCAAACTGTCCAATCTAATAAGATTTGACCAAAGTTGTAATGGATTCAAGAATTTTCAATCCAATCCAATCCAATTCTATTCTATAACAAAATCCAAACAAACTCAAGTGTAAAAACTTATCCTAAACAATTGGGAATCCCCAAAAACTTGAATTAGGATAAAAATATATCTAGTAAGAGATTATCCGAAACAATTAGGATAGAATAAGCCTGTACCACCCTTTACAACACTATGTAGATTAAAGTAAGGTGCTGTTTGTTTTTTTCATTATAAGACTTATTACCTCCTATATCTTAAATTAAGATAAATAAGCTTGTTTGTTTTTCCAACTTATATCTTATTTTAAGATATATGTCTTTTAGAAAAAGTAAAAAATTTTAAATTTTGACTTTTATCTTATTGAAAAAGTGCTACAGTAGAGTGTTTTTTAGTAAATTTCCATAAATGTCCTATAACAATTCATACATTTACAATTTTATCTGCACAGAATAAAACCCTAAAAATCAATTTTCCAAAAATTCCCAATTTTGAAGAAATCCTAACACAACCTAATCAATTTTACATTTTTACATTTGTAATAAGTCATCCAAAATGAAAAAACAAACATATCATTAGTATTTTAATTTGTAAGACTTATCCATATGTCTAAGAAGTTAAGGTCTTATTAGACTTTAGATAAAAAAACAAACAGCCCCTAAGTCTGCCCACCTTTGATAAACATGCCCTATTCCAGCCTTCGAACCTTTCATCTTTCCCAAATGCAGGATCCCAAAAAGACAGGGTTCTTGGATTTCCCCAAGAGGCCACTTGTCCACTGTGCAGCCTAAAGAGTTGGCGAAAATGGTCAACTTTGAATATTGCATATTAATGCCAATAATACTTTGGTTTTGCTAGTTTTCAGCCTGAAATTAATCTATGGGAAAAAAAACATTAGATTTCTAAATTAAAGGAACACTAAATCATGGTTAAGTAAGCAACCGAGTACAAAGTGAAATAAAGTCAGCATAAGAAAAGTAAATAAGAAACCTAACAAACATATATGTGTTGGGGTTTAGTGGTATGGTATGGGTGGATATAGGGTGACCAGGTATGAGTGTATATTCTTTGGACTTTGATCCATCTAAATTTAAGGATGATGGATATCCTCTTAAGGAAATCCACCAACCCAAACAATCAAAGTTGGATAGGTGGTTTGCAGTTTGAACCATATTTTCCACACCCCTAAAACGTTCCAATCCAATTAAGAAAAGCTGGCATTTCAGTTTCAAATTCAATTGGGGTAAAGCTCAAAAGTTGGATCCAGATTCTTTGCTAAGATGATTGGTTCCAAATTCATATGGCGTAAAGCTCAAAAATGTGATCCAGATTCTTTGCTAAGATGATTGTTTCCTGAGCTCTAAGGGATCTATTAATGTCTTTCATCTTATGGCCAATATCTGTTTTATTCTTTGCTTGCACCCAGCCTTAAAATGAAGCTGTTTTAAAACACAGAAAAACCCACCCCAAATCCTTTTCATTCATAACACCTTCAGTTTCTTTGCTACCCGGTATTTCTGGTGATTGGAATAACGACTACCAGCTCTAAACCAGCTGTTGAGAATGAGGTGTTGTGACCATACTCATTAATTCATTAATTTTCCCTTACAGCCTTGAGAAACAAACATGCCTCAACTTCTGAATTTAAGATGGCTAACACATAGCTGGCATTGTAAAAATCCATCTTAGGTAAGGCTTCACACAAGCCAAAAGAACAGCTAGGAAAGCGACTCCTATTTAGCTGTTTACTTGGTTTTATTTTTATGGTGTGGGTTTTTTTTTAATATTTTTTTTATCTGGAATTCATGGTTGAAATTAAGTAGGCTTCTCACAAGGAAGTATTATGAAATTTCTCACTTTATTTATTATTATTATTATTATTATTATTATTTGATAGAAAATTCTTTCAGAATGACCATTATAACCCTTCAAAGTTAAGATTTAACACTCTTACTACAGTAAGTGAGGTTTATAAAAAGTTTGAAACCATGGGGTCTACAGGAAATTAATGATAAGATCGGGGCATGTAACTAAAATTATTCCTTTTTAATTGCATGTATAGCAAGTGTTTTTCCTATGCTTGAAGGATGTGTAAGCTGGATTTGCAGCTCATTAAATATTTCTTATGTGGGCTGCTGCATGCAATGTTTTAAAAAGTATGAGGCTGTTCGAGGCGGTTTCGTACTAGTGACTTGAGGCGGCTGCCTCGATTTAGAAATGTCAAATAATGCAAAAAAAGAAAAAAAAAAAAAAAAAAATTTCTGAATGTGCGAGATTTGGGTGGGGTGTTGTTTGGTTTTTATTTTTATTTTTAGGCAGAGGTGCTTTTCAATTTTTTTGAAAGCAGAGGTGTTGCTGTTTGATGAGTGTGAATGGGGGCGTTTGATGAGTGTGAGTGGGCTGTGTTTTAAAATATTAATTTTAACGTAGACATCCTCAAAACAGTGAGTTTTGACAAAAAAAATAAAAACCTCAATTCAAAACTCAGCGTATCACTACCCAAAACCAAATTGATATAGCACCAAAACTCACCGCTTTACCACCCAAAACCAAATTGATATGACACCGCCTCACTTCCCAGTCTCACTGCCTCAAGTCGGTTCGGCCTTGAGGTGCTCGCCCCATTGCCCCAAGGCGGGGTAATTTAAAAACAGCCTTAGTTTATTCTGGGGAAGCTTTAGCACTGTTGGCTTGTTTCTTTGTATAACAAGTCTATTTTGCATAACGAATGGGAAAAGCTACTTTTAGTACTTATATGCCATGGACAATAGGTTTACTGCAGTACTGCTCAAATGCCACCATTTTATTCATATTTTGGATGAGTACGCAAATGGGGTGGCCTATGGTTTATGGGGTTTGCAAGTGTTAAAAATTCTTTATGTTTCAGATATCGAGGATTTGATGTGGTATTTGTTTTTTAAACTTTGGTTTCTGTTGCTCAATATACACATGCATCTCTTCTTTCTTTATATTTAATTTGGATATCTTTGCACTTATGTTTCATTATTAAGTAGAAAAAATTAACTAAAAAATTTAGTGCCTACTTCGCTTGGATGAGCTTTAACTCTTCATGATGATGCAGGTTGCTCGAGATCAGATCAAGCTAGCAAGTGATATGAGGAGAAGGCTAACATTACAGTCAGTTCCTGGTCTGCCAATAGCCAGCATTGCCCCAGTAACGGAGACCACAAGAGCAGAACCTATTTTTCCTTCAATTCAGCCAACCAGCACTCCACCAACTCAACCACCTCATAACCAACCCATTTCGTTTGCATCATCGAAAACTACCGAAGAAGAGAACAAGAAAGCAGCAGCAGCTGCCGTTGCTGCTAAGCTTGCTGCCTCTGCATCCTCTGCACAGATGCTTACCTCTGTTCTTTCATCTCTGGTTGCAGAAGAAGCTGCCTCAATGAATAGTAGCTTAAATTCTTGTGGATTCAGTGCTGGGTTATCTATATTCCCTCCGGAGAAACGGCCCAAACTTGAGAAACCAATGGCAATATCTGATGTTAGCAATTCTGATGTGGGCAACTCACCCTATTATAGCCCTCTACAACAGCAACCGGTGACCAACATGCCAGTTGCATCATCCACAAATATGCAACCCATGTCCCAACTGAACCAGATACAATCTCCATTTGCCCCAGCTCCACCACCACTTCCACCACCACCTGTGTCACCTGCAAATCCGCCTGTGAGTCAATATATTCAGTCTTCTGGTATGATGGTTGGGGTTATGCCATATGGATACGGAGCGAATACTCTACCACCACCACCTCCGCTGCCTCCACACATTGCTGTGGGTCTAGCAAGACCTGCTTCTCAGTCGCCACAGCAGCCACAGCAGCAGCAGCAGCAGCAGCAGCAAGCCACTGGAGGATATTATCGGCCGCCAGGCATAGGTTTTTATGGGCAAAGCCAGCCCTCCACACCACCAGTTCCCCGGCAGTAACTGCCCTGGAAAGGTGATCAGGTCATAAGGTCTCTCAAAAGGCTTATCTGAACTGGATTTTTCGGACAAAGCATTGGCCAGTACTACCCCAAACTTGTCATTCAGTCCTTAAAACCGTGAAGGCGACAGGGCCTTCCATGAGCTGTGCTATTATGTATATTAATAGAAATTTAGTTAGATGTGCATGTAGACCTAATCTGAAGCCCTTTTACTGGGATACACATTACCTTAGCATTCTTCACCTCCCTCGACCTAGTTTCTGTGCCATGGCCTATGCCCGGATATCACTTTTTAGCAAGACATGTCAAATTACCATGTCACAATGTATCTGTGCATCACCTTATTACCCAGTTATGTGATGAATTTAATCTAACAGTACCCCTGTTATATTTGTCCTTGGGATTAAGCATGTGCCGTATCTGGTATCCAATCCAGAGAAGCTGCTTGGCTTGCAGTTCATGTAGGCACCATGGGGCTGCATCCAGAAACTGTTGCTGTTTTCATGCCTTGGATGCAGCTACCTGGAAATGATTTTGCACTTTAATGTCTGGGGCGTTGGTTTTGTACTTTCAGCAATTTTAATCCCCGAGTCTTTTATAGAAGCCAATTTAGATATGATTTTAGTGATTTTAGTTAGATCTTGGTATGCTCCAAATAACTTTACGAATTTAATTGTTGTGAATGGCTTCACCTCACAGAAACTTAGCATAAGCTAGTGTTTAATAGGATGAACATAGCATGGTATCATGTTTCTTATGGGCGAGACGACTTCCTTTGAACTAGATGGCTGTTAGTTCATATCATGTCTTCTGGAATATATAGTTTAATAACAGTATATTAGTCACATGGCACGATGTGTGCTCTCGACATGTTGAAGCTTCTTGTCATCGCCTACTTGCAATATTAGTGGGCTGCTATCAAGACAAGACAGTCAGCCCTATCTTCTCTTATGGAGTTCCTCCTCTTAGATGGTGGAGATGCTGTACAAGAACAATAAATAAGCGAACTAGTGAAGCAACGATGCACGAAAGATATAACAAAATTGAGGAGTAACATGCTGAACTTCGGCGGTGCAATAGGACGAAGGAGCAGCAAAAGCTCTCTCCACTTGATACTATTGGGAAGGACACTGCACATGAACAAACGACCACATGCTGCAACAAGAGAATAGCGGCATTAGAAAACAAAAAGAACAAGAAACTTCGGCGGTGCAATAGGACGAAGGAGCAGCAAAAGCTCTCACCACTTGATACTATTGGGAAGGACAATGCACATGAACAAACGACCACATGCTGCAACAAGAGAATAGCGGCAATAAGAAACTTCGGCGGTGCAATAGGACGAAGGAGCAGCAAAAGCTCTCACCACTTGATACTATTGGGAAGGACAATGCACATGAACAAACGACCACATGCTGCAACAAGAGAATAGCGGCATTAGAGAGAGAGAGAGGGAGAGAGAGAGAGAGAGAGAGAGAGCTAATCAAGAAATGAAGTAAAAAAGAGGACTGAAACCTTACTCCCCAAAGAAATTCTAAACCGATATTGGACTAGAATCCTAGGTCAAATGTATCCCCGTTCTTTCGAGGCCAAGAACCATTTCTTTTTCAAAGGTTTAGGAATTAATTTCCTACATCTTGTTACGGGTGGAAATAGTACTAGCCAAGTAGCTATGTTAGAAACTATATCTTAAACAATTAATATATTGAATTTTGTCTATGGTGGGATCAAAGCCATTCACAGTCTGAAAGAGGACCTAAATAATTATAAGGATCCTCTAACCGTTTGGGGCAAGTTGGGTAGGAGTAAGTCTATACCGGTTATTTAAGTCTCACTAAGGGATGAAGTGTCGACTATACCTTGAAAAAAAAGCCTGCATGAAAACTCACCCTATCGCCATTTGGGCTACTCAGCTTATCAGTTTCCCATGTAATTACAAAATGAATGTGTCAAGAACACTGTTGACGGCTAATTCTAGATTGCCACGTGTCCAACAATTATGTTATGTTAAAGAAAATAAGAATGTAAATCAACGCATGCAAGAACATAGATTTTACGTGAAAAACCCTAGAAAGGGAAAAAACCACGGCGCCCCGGAAGACAGGAAAATAATACTATGATTCGTTTATAGGTTACACGCTCAATAATAGGGGTGGGCATGGTCCGGTTTGGTCCGGTTTCGACTAGAACCAGACCAAACCAAAAATTTCGGTCTTTTAAAAAATAGGACCAGTTTGGACCATTCTTTTTTTAGATCGGACCAGACCAAATTATATTTATTCGGTTCGGTTTGACGGTTTGTGACTTGAAATCCAAAATTCCAAATAGTTGAAAATTTAAAAAATATATAATTATTTATGGCATGATAAAATGAGCAATTCATGTATAAATATAAACTAAGTTGTATAAAATAATAAAATATATTCAAATATAATATTTAAAATTCAAACAAAACCTTCCTGTTGGACCAAATAAAGTAATACTCTATCTTCCAAAAAAATAAAGTAATACACTGGAAGCCAAACAATGGAGGCTTAAAGACCATTATAGGGTCAAGACAATCTGTGAACATTATTCAAATTTTCGAACGTAAAATTTAAAAATCCAAATAAACTAAAAGCTTCCAGGTCTGTTCTAATTGGAAGAGAAAAACAAATACAACTAATAAATAAATATAGGTAAATGATGTCCTCCAGATGACACTTCTATGTCCTCCACTTTTCCAAGCATTAAATCTAAAAAAAGAAAAGAAAAAAAGAAGTACAACAATTAATAAACTGAAGATGTTGTGAAAAATATATATATATATTTGAGTAATAATTTAATATATTACTGAAACAACTGATATACATCATACAAATCAAAACTGAGCTCAGCTTACGCAGCTTGAAACAACTGATATACATCATACAAATCAAAACTGAGCTCAGCTTGAGTTTTCATACCAAGAAGACATATACATACAAACTTCTTATAGTATAAAAATTAATAAGTAATAAGTAATAATTACTAAAAGTATTCGGTTTACGGTCCGGTCCGGGTTTAATATGCTTGGACCATAGACCGGACCGAACCATACAGTTTTACTATAATAAAACCATACGGTTTTTTTTAAAGTACGAAACCGAACCAAACCAAGCGGTTTGGTTTGGTTTGGTCTGGTTTACGGTTTATGGGCTTTTTTGCCCACCCCTACTCAATAATCTCTCTCTCTCTCTTCAAGATTTTGAACCCCTTTTCTGTAGATTACATGGTTCTATTTATATCGGGCTGGCTAGGGTTTCTTCTTGCCTATGCCCCATTGGTGGTGGAGTTCCCAGTTTGATTTGTATTAGGAATCTGATGTGGTGAGCAGATCGAGACTTGTTTCCTGTTTAGGCTTCTCTAGGAGAAGATAAGGTTATGTCCTAATCAGATTGCAACACCTTTTAGACCTTATATCTGGATGAATCCTTTCCCTAGGAAATATACTGAAATAAGGTTACTTTCCCTGTATTGGCCGAGTAGGTCTGGGCCGAGTAAGGGTATTCAGCGAGTACGATCTTTATCTTTTCTAGACTGGGTTGTTTTGGCGAGTATACCTTTGGTCTTCACTGGTCTTGATAACGTGGCTAGATGACGTGCCAAATGGTCAACGTTTCTTTCGTTGACTAGTTGAGAAATGACGTGGCATTATCCTTCCTTCGTGTTTCCCGCTTATTTTGTTGACGTGTCTTTCAGATGAATATATACATACAACAATACCCCCATAAATACTTCGAGCCGAACAAGTGACTTGGTCTTTCCATTCATTTGTTTTTGCGAGCAGTATTTATATTCATACTTGGCTTTTGGCTTTCTTGGAAAAATTCTTTGAAGATTCTTTCCCTTCTTTTTTTTATATATTTTTTATCCACGTGCTAGCTTCAGTACTTGATGCTTCCACAACAAGCTTTCATTTTTAACCACAAGATTTTAAAAAATTGCACCTGATTTGACGCGGTGAAACGACGCTCTGACTGCTGGGTGTTCCCTGAGATGCCACGTGTCCACCATTTGGTGGGCAGTTTTGTCACCGCCTTGTACACAGGCGGTTTACTTTATCAAAATCACTCCTTTAACTTTTGAATTTTGAATTTTCCTCTTTTTAAGCGAAACTGTTCCACTGCCCTCTGCCATTCTTTAATAACTTCTATTCCTCTTCTTCTTCTTTCATCAAAATTGCTCAAAGGGTTTTGAGTTGCAGGTTCTTGATTTTCGTTTTCCCACACTGAGATTTGCAATGATTTTCTTTCGTTTCTTTGCTTTCAATTGTTAGACAACTCGAAGGATTTAATCACGCTCCTTCGCTTGCCTCCCTAGGTCTTCTGCGTAGCCTCCATTTTAGGGATTTTCTGGTGAGTTTTCATGGATCCATCTCTGCGTTCTCTGCTTTTTAACCAAATGACATGGGCTCTAGAACTTGGTGATAAAAACACCGCGGACAAAATCGAGTTGTTGATACGTAATTTCCATCCAAATTCTCCCATTCCTATTTCTGTTTATGTTCCTTCTGTTCAAGAAACTAGTGTCCTTGATATCTCTCCTTCCTCGTCTTTTTGTAGCGATTCTTCAGAGATGACAAGATCCTCGAGACCCAATGGCAGTAGGCGAAAGGTTCCAAAGGTTCATAGAGAGTCTCTGTTGGATGCTTAGACGATTGTTGATTCAGATGTCGAGGATCATCAAAACGTTAGGTTACATTTCTCATTCGAGCGTCTGAGTGCTTTTGACAGCGAGGTGAATGTTGTCGACGAGCAAGAGCTCCGAAAGTATAAGAGTTGATTCAATATTCCCGACACTATTAATTTGTTACTACCTGGCGATCGAGCTGCATGGAATCATCCATAAAATGCCATCTTAGTTTATGGCTCGATGCTTGGTTATGGGGTAACACTTCCCCTTCAGCCGTTTATTGCTAGATTTATTGCGGATGCCAAGCTTGCACCTGCCCAACTTGCTCCAAATACCTATAGGATTTTGATGTGCCTATGTCTAATATGGAAGATGAAAGGTTACGGGCCCTTTACTCTTCGTGAGATTCGCCATTTCTACACTATGAGGCAATCGGGTTATGGTGGCACTTACTTTCTCCTTTCTTCCACTGTGGAGAACTGGATTCCCGAAGGTGCTGTGAATTCGGAGCAAGTGGAGATCTCTGATGATGATAAGAAGAAAGGCTTTATTTGGGGTTTCCCTACCTCAAATAAAAGATGGAAAAACAGTTGGTTTTTTGTAAGTGGTGCGTGGGGCAGAGATGCACCTGCTAGTACTCACCGGAATCTCTTAGCGAGGAAAGTTCCAAGACACTTTACTTCTCCTGACTCTTAGTCGAAAACGCTGCATGTTCTGTTGGATGACAAGATTTCTAATCTTGCGACAGCCGCTGTACTTCCGTTGGTTGAAAGAGGTCAGCCATTCCTCTTAGATGAGGAGAAAATGATTACTCAGCGGATTTTTCCACGTTTACCCGCTAGGCTTCCTCGCCATAAGTTTTCTTCCACGCTTATCTTTAGGTATTGTTACTTCTGTTGTTGGTCTATGTTGGTAATGCTTTGCTTTTTCTTGCAGTGAGTGATATCGACGTGGTTTGCGATGTGCAAGCCCAGATGGTGAAGAATTCTGCTGCTGCCAGCCAAAGGCAAGCTGTCGAATTGGCTAAGGAGGGAATCGCTGCTCCGGATGGTGATGACTCCCAAGGTAGTAAGGGCGTTAGCGATGGCCCTGAGCGAAATGTTGATTCTGATTAGCCTCATGAGTACCAAGAGGTTGCCATGAGACATACCCCTAGCCGCAAAGGCAAAGAAAAAGTAGGTGTTTCAGGGGTTAGTGAAGACATCCGTATTTTTGATGCGAGTGTCCCCGAGACTCCTGCAGACCCTGCAAGTGATTTGAATCCCAGGGTTAGTTGGGGAAAGCACCAGCCGAGAGTACTCCTAATCATACTGTTCGATTAACAAAGCAAGCTTCAAGGGTCGTCCAGTATGTGGTTTCGTTAGATGAGGAAGACACTGGTGAACCTGTGCTCACCGAAGTTACTCCAACTGAAGGTGTTGCTACGGGGGCTCCTATTGAAAGGGTAGCTGTTGCGGTTCCAACCACCCACCCACCCACCTTGAGGATGCTGGTGAACCTAATGTTTCTGCTTCTGCTCCACCAGGCCCAACCACCCATTCAGAAAGTGCAGGTGAGCAGAATGTCGTTGCTTCATCTAGTTAGCCAGGTCTGTCTGATTAGCCAGGACCGTCTACGCTCGTCGTAGATTCGGGGGTTGCATGCGAAAGACCCCCTGCGAATTCAACTGAAGCTGGCGAGGCATCCAGTTTTATTTCCCTTTCAGACTTTTCTACTACCGAAATTTTGTCACACTTGATCAACAAGGATGTTTATATAGGTAAATGTTAGGAGCATGTGAAGCACAAGTCGTGTAACAAGAAGATGAAATTCTTCTTCAACTGTCATTCATTGGTAAGTTTTTCTAGCCCTCTTGCTCTATTTGTTATGCTTTTTTTTTTTTTTTTTTTTTTTTTTTTTTTTTTTTTTTTAACCTTTGCTTTTATCTAGATGATGTCCGAGATGATAGATAATTATAGACACAGGAATGCAGTTTCTGTCGAGAATAAACGCCTGCATGAGCAGATATCTCATTTGTTGGCTAACAAGTTTAGTGTGGAGGAATCTTGCTCGTGGCAGCTTGCCCAACTGAGGGAATCTACGGATGGGTTTTTGGCCGCCTAATTGGCTGTTGAGGAAAAGTTATCCGTAGTTGAAGAAGAAATTCAATCATTGAGGAAGCAATTATTTGCCAGCCAGGATTCACTCGCAGCACGTATAGAAGCTGAGAGGTTGGCCGAAGAAGCCAGGGAGATGGCTGAGTGAGAGTCAAGTGATCTATGTAATCAATTGGCCTCAAGAGACACCATTTTTGGGGATTTGAGAGCTGAGTTAGAAGTCCAAGCTATGGATCGATTTAAAAGGTCTCCTGCTTACGATGCTTTTCTTCTGCGCGAGTTTGAACGTGAAATGAGGCAATCGAAGAAGTTTTTTTGCGATGAAGGATCATTCAAATGAAAAGGCTTTGAAATGCTTCGACAAGTCTCTTCAGCTTCATATGGATGGCGCAGTGGACTCAATCAAGGGCTAGATAAAAAGTTGGAAAGCTCATTTCCGCTATGTGAGAACAAAGCCTCATCCTATGCATCTTGAAATCCGTGCTTTTAACATGTACTATTCCGGTAAAAAAGGAAGCCTGACTAGCACCGGTGATGAACCAGACCTTGGTCCAGTTTCTGATCGCGACTATGGGCCTTTCATGCCTGAGGAAGATGAGGAGATAGTCTGGTCGTCTGAAGATGAGATTGATGAGGAGGAAGACAGCGGGGGTAACTGTCCAGTAGACGCTTGATTCTTTTCAGTCCTTTACACCTTTTTGCTTTTCTTCTTTTTGTAATTGAGCTTTTGCCAATGTAAATTTGGTCATGTTTATAGAACTTTTGTAATTATGTTCATCCCGTGAGATGTACATTTAATTTACTATTTGCATGATTCGCTCTTATTTTTCAACTGTTCACTTTTTCTTGTTCAGCTACCATTGTTGAGTTTTTGGTTTATGCTCAGAGCCTCTTTGTTGTTCAGCTACAATTGTTGAATTTTGTGCTAAGACTTAACGTCTTTTTACTATTCAGCTATCATTGCTGAGTTTTTGGTTCACTCAATGTTTGTCAAGACGTATTCGACCATACATCAAGTCTTTAAGCATGCTGTTGGGACGTCTCCTGCTTTTGCTTATTTTTGTTTGGGTTACTAGGTTGTTCGACCCCCAACGCTTCTTTTGGGATATGTTTATAAGCGTTGTTTTTTGAGTGCTTCGTTTGCATCTCAAGGGGTCATGCATCGCTAACGGCGGCGAGCACCAGTTGGTCTTATAGCATTTTTCTAGCTCAGGCTGTTGTGACGCATTCGTCTTAAGCTTGCTATGGTTGGGGAGAATCTCATTCGCCTTCTTTTATGTTAGTAAGAGTTTTAAACTCATTTTTATGCAACGGCGAATATCTTCTATAGCTGATTGTGACACGATTTCGTGAATGCATGTACTTTAGTAATAAATTACTCTTTATTGAATATCTCTTACAATCTCAACAATATTTAAAAGGAAAATACTGAAAAAGAAATTCTAAAAAGAAAAACTAAAACAAATTTTTAAAGAGGGGAAGAAATCAATGGTAGTAAATCTTCAGATATCGTGCGTTGCATGGTCGAGGGAGCTCGCCGGCTCCTCTTGGAGTGATACGATATGCTCCATGTCCCGCTATGCCGGTAATGTGATATGGCCCTTCCCATTTATCCGCGAGTGACCCTGCAACTTTGTCTTTAGTTCATGGGGCCATTCTTTTTAGCATTAGGTCGCCAAGCGTGAATCTCCTGACACGCACATGTGAATTGTAGTACCTGGCTGCCCTTTGCTGATAGGTTGATTCGTTATTTGGGTGTGTTCCCTTCTTTCCTCTAGCTCGTCCAAACCGTATTTCAGCATGTCAATATTAAGTTCTGGTTGAAACAGCTGTATTCTCAGTGAGGAGAATGCTGTTTCTACAGGGATGACAGCTTCGGCTCCGAAAGCCATGGAGTAAGGTGTCTCGCTTGTTGAACTCTTTTCTGTGGTTCGATAAGCCCATAGTACCTGTGGTAACTTCTCTGCCCAATTTCCTTTCTTGATAGCAAGCTTGGCTTTCAAGTTATGCTTAATAATTTTGTTTACCACTTCAGTTTGTCCATTTGTCTATGGATGAGCCGGAGATACATAGTAGTTGTTGATCTCATATTTTCTGCACAACTCCCTGAACTTTTTGTTGTCGAATTGTGTTCCGTTGTCGATCGGTAATGATGGTGTTCAGTATCCCGAATCTGTACAATATGTTCTTCTTCACAAAGTTGGTAGTAGTTGTTTCTGTTTTGTGCACCAGTGGTTCGGCTTCTACCCATTTTGTGAAATAGTCCACAACCACAATGGCATGTTTTGCTCTTCCGGCCGTTGCAGGCATTGGACCGATCAGGTCAATTCCCCACATGGCGAATGGCCAAGGGGAAGTAATACTTTGCAGATGTTCAGGTGGCTGGTGAATGTTGTTTGTAACTTTCTGACATGCTTCGCACCTTGTCGCTGAACTCTTTGCATCGGTGAACAGTGTTGGCCAGTAAAACCCCTGCCTTAATGCCTTGTGGGTTAAGCTGACACCTCCAGTATGATTCCCGCAACTTCCGCTATGTATGTCTTTTAGGATTCCTTCAGCTTCTTCAGGTTCGACACACCTCTACAATACTCTTGAATAACCTCTTCTGTACAGTTCGCCGCTGAGAACTGAATATCTTGTAGCTTTGTATTTTAGCCGTTTTGCTTCTAGTGGGTCGCTTGGTAAGGTGTCATTGATAAGATATTCTCTTATTGGTGTCATCTAGTTGTATAGTCCACTTACGATTGCTCTGACCTCGTTTTGTCCGGCTATGGCTAGAGTAGATGGGCCATAGGGATGGTTTGAGGCAAAATATTAACTATGGCTGAGGCTAGTTTGGCTAGAACGTCAACCTGTTCGTTCTTTTCTCTTGGGATCTACACAATCTTGAATTCTTTGAATCGTCCTAGCAGCCCTTTTGTCAATTCCAGATAGACGATCATGCTTTCATCTCTCGCCTTGTACTCGTCCAGCACTTGGTTGACTATGACTTGGGAATCGCTGAAAATCTCTACCTCATCGACTCCTAAGACTGTGCATACTCTTAACCCTGCTATTAGTGCTTCATACTTGGCTTGATTGTTGGTGGCTTTGAGATCAAAACGCAAGGCACATTCGACCGAATCTCCTTCCGGGGTTTAAACCACTATCCCTGCCCCACTGCCGTGTGTGTTTGATGAGCCATTGACGTGAAGTTTGCTACTGCTTGGCCCTTTATTGATGTTCTTAGGAGGTATTCTATATCGAATTCACTCAGTTCAATTGCCCATTTTGTTAGCCTGCCGGATACTTCAGGTTTCTGTAAAATTAGCTTGAGGGGTCAGTTTGTGTATACCCCGATCTTGTGGGCTTAAAAGTATGGCCTTAGTTTCCTTGTTGTTGTTATTAGTGCGAGCGTCATCTTCTCAGCCAACGAATACCTTATCTCGGTGAGTAACAGTGCTTTGCTTGTATAGTACACTGGTTTCTAGATTCCCTCTTCTTGTCTCACTAGTGCGGAACTAGTGGTTGCTTCCGTGATGGATAGGTATATGTATAGTGTTTCTCCAACCAGCGATTTTGACAGCAGTAGTGCTCTGCCGAGGTAGTCTTTCAAGGCGTGGAAAGCCCTTTCATAATCTTCATTCCATTCAACCCCCTTACCCTTCTTGAGGGCTCTAAAAAATGGTAAGCACTTATCTGTCGATTTTGCTATGAACTTGTTTAAAGACACCAAACACTCTATAAGTTTTTGGATGTCTTTCAAAGTTTTTGGAGAAACCATGTCGGCTAATGTCTAGATCTTGTCGGGGTTCACTTCTATTCCTCTCTGATGTACCTGATATCCAAGAAACTTACCAGATGGTACACCAAACACACACTTGGATGGATTCAGTTTCATGCCATATTTGGTCAACATGTTGAAAGTTTCTCGCAAATCATCTACATGTTTGTCAACCGTGATGCTTTTTGTCAATATATCATCAACATATACCTCCATATTTCTTCCTATCTGACTGGCGAACATCCTATTGACCAGCCATTGATATGTTGCTCTAGCATTCTTTAAGCCGAATGGCATGACTGTGTAGCAGTACAGTCCTTGATCTGTGGTGGACGCTGTTTTATCTTTATTTGGCTTATGCATTTTGATCTGGTTATACCCTGAATATGCATCCATGAAGTTTAGAAGCTTGTGTCCGGCTATAGCGTCGACCAACTGGTCAATTCTTGGTAGTGAGAAGCTGTCTTTGGGACAGGTTTTGTTCAAATCAGTGAAGTCTACGCATATCCTCCACTGATTGTTTTTCTTCTTCATGAGTACGACATTCGCCACCCATTCGGGGTAATTAACTTCTCTGATTGATCTTGCTACGAGTAACTTGGATATTTCTTCCCTTTTGTCTATGCTTCTTTCTGAACTAAAGCTCCTCCTTTTCTGCACCACTGGCTTGCTTTTATCATCTATGGCCAAATAGTGTGAGATCACACTTGTGCTAATTCCCGGTATATCTTCGTGGCTCCAGGTAAAGATTCCCTTATACTCTTTCGGTAAGTTCGCTATTTCCGTCTTAACCGATTCGGCTAATCTTGCTCCAATCTTGAAAGTTCTGTCAGGTTTCTTCTCATCTAAAATGACGAACTCGGTTGGCTCTTCTTTTTCTCTATCTGCCTTATCCCTTGGATCGAGTTCAAAAATCTCAGGGTTTTCTTCTTGTGTCTCCTGATTGAGTACAAAAATACTTAAGGTGTCTGCTCCAGATTTATCTTTAAAAATCGATAGGTTGGCGCAGCGAGTCATCTCTTGCGATCCCTTGAGTTCTCCGATCCTGAATCCCATCGAAAATTTTACTTTCAGTGCATGAGTTGACGTGACTACCCAGGCCTTGTTCAGGAATGGTCGGCCAAGTAGTGTATTGTACGGCCAGTTGTAGATATCGACGACTACAAAATCTAACTGGATCGTTCTCCTACAAGGTGTTGTTCCGAATCTTACTGGCAGCTTTACGGTTCCCAAAGATCTTACTTCTGCACCTCTAAATCCCTTCAGTGGTACATGGAAAGGATCCAAGTCTTTTCTGTCCAGCCGTAACTCATCATATACCCTGGCGCTCAAGATGTCGGTTGAGCTTCCATTGTTTATAATTACTCGGAGGATGTCCCTGTGGGCTATTTGGACTCCCACTATGATTGCATCGTTGGGTTTTGCGTCAATTCCTTCTGAATCCTCAGCCGTGAAAATCATTCCTTTCCCCTCTTAGGGCTTCTCTGCACGGAATTTACCTTCGTATTTATGCTTTCGTACATTACTTCTCAGACTTCCGACATTCTTTCTCTATTACTTGACTAGTATGAGGTCCGCCGAAGATGGTATTTATCGCGGCTTAGACTGCTCTTTCTCGGGTCTTTCTTTCTTGTCGCTTCCTTGGTGGCTGTCTTGGCGACCACCATGTGTCTCCTTTCAAGGTGAAATCCTTAAAGTGCCCATCTCTGATTAGGCTTTCGATATGATCATGCAACTGGAACACTTGGAGGTGTGCCCGTGACCTTTGTGTAAATGGCAGTATTTCGTTGTGTCTCTCTAGCGTTGGCTGATTGCTGTCGTGGATATTTGGCGAGCCCTGTCTTTCACCACAGAAATTATATCTTCTTGTTCGTCTGTCAAATGAGTGTAACTGTTATATTACTTCGATACCTACTGGCTCGATTGCTTCCTCTGCTCTCCCTGGATTGGCCCTTTTCGACTCTTTCATCTCTCTGACGATCATGTGACTGCGTTTTTGTCTGTCATCCTGGATTCAAGCTTCGTATCGGGTTGTGGCATGCACGTAGCTACCCCTTGTGATAATTCCTTATCTTTGCTATGCATAGTCAGCCAGCCATCATCTTTCATAAGTTTTCGGTCGATCTCTCCATAAGTCAAAGGACAATCGACGCTTTGTAACCATTAGTGAAAGCGGCTGACGGATACATCGCTGGCATCCTCAATCTGAGCGACTTCTTTCCTGAACCTTGTCAGGTACTTTTTGAGAGACTCATTATTTTCTTGCTTCAGATTTGACAGGTGGGCGAGTGACTTTTCTTGTCTACACACACCATATGAATTGGTTTAGACTGCCTTGCTGAAACTGGAAAAACTGGAAATGCTTTTGGGTGGGAGTCACCAAACACCTGGAAGCAAGATCGCCGAAAGTTGTAGGAATGTTAGCATAGAAGTCCATCATTGGACACATATTTGCCACGACGTTGCGAAATCGTCGGACGTGCTCCTTTGGGTCTCTGTTCTCTTTGTATGCTCAAGTCGACTTCTTAAACCTTTCTGGGAATCGGTATGAGCAATTTGATCGATGAATGGGTTGTCTAACTCATCATTTGACGAAACATTGGTGCCTATACCTCTGAGCCATTGCCGAGCCTTCTTCGACAGTTCTGGAGGGATGCTTCGTTGGCCAGTTGGTTCTCCTTCCGGACCAAGTCAGCTCTTAATAGTCATCCTTCGATAGCCATCTTCCCTACTGTCCATACCCTCCGGACCTCTAATCGTCTATGCTTTAAGATCTCCTCTGTATCGCCTTTTTGACCGTAATCCCCTTCTTAGTTGGGACTTTTATCTTTAGATGAAACAGAATGGTGTCTTTGCCGGGTTTTCTGGTGTGCACTATGGGGATCATCCCATGCGGTTGACCATGGTCTCACCTTCTAAAGATTCCTTGTCTAGCAAACCTTTCCCCTTCTTTGTCTTCTTCCTTCGATGGCTTCAGGGTGTTCTCGAGGTATTTCCTCCATATATGGTTTTGTTGGGATGAGGTGCAATATAGACTTCCGACCATAACCTCCCTGGTGGGTGGTCCTTAGGCGTACTTGTGTAACTCATAGGGAGAAGAATCCCCAGGCCTATAAGAGCGCGTCCTAACTTGTTGGCTTCGCTGACCAGGTTTCATCAAGTGACTTAAAAATGCTGTAGAGTCCCTGGATCAGCTACCATAATTTTCGGTGTTGCTACCGATTGTTCCCAGTCATTAGCGTTCCGTGTCAGCCACTACGGTTGCTTCAAGAAACCTGATCGCCACTGGAGTTTCATCTTTGCGATGATGTTGCTCAGGTTTAGGTTTGTTCGTGAGGGTTCCTTGAAGTTCTTGTTCAAAAACCCCCTCCTTATAGACCAATTGTTGACGGCTAATTTTGGATTGCCACGCGTCCAACAATTGTGTTATGTTTAAAGAAAATAAAAATGTAAATCAACGCATGCAAGAACACAGATTTTACGTAGAAAACCTTAGAAAGGAAAAAACCATGGTGCCCCGGAAGGTAGGAAATAATCTATGATTCGTTTATAGGGTTACCATGTTCAATAATCTCGCTCTCTCTCTCTCTTCTTTAAGGTTCTGAACCCCTTGTCTGTAGATTACATGGTTCTATTTATTTCTTCTTGCCTATGCCCGTTGGTGCTGGAGTTCCAGTTTGATTGTATTAGGAATTTGATGTGGTGAGCATATCGAGACTTGTTTCCTGTTTAGGCTTCTCTAAGAGAAGATAAGGTTATGTCCTAATTGGATCGCAACACCTTTGAAAGGATTAAGGCACGGTGTGTATAAAACTATAGAGGGGGGGGGGGGGGGTGAATAGATTTTAAATGATTTACCCAAATTTTCGCATACATGTCAATTTTACGAAAATGCCTCTTCTAGTCACAATAGTAAAAAGTGTAATATGGTGCGGAATGTAATACACTTGATTTACGTGGAAACCCTTACGGGAAAAACCCACGGGCTGTTATGTGCGCACACACCGAACCTCGAATCCACTAATGAAATGATTACAACCTAATCCCAGTTAAATGATCTAATCCCGATCAATAATCATCACAACTACCTAATCCCGGTATGAGTGGACCTAGTCCAATTGCTTGCGAATTAAGTAATTTAATCCCGGTCACAAACAAGACTTAATTCTCTAAGAAGAGATAATACAACCTAAGTGAATATATGAAATATCCAAAAAATGCAATTAGAGCTAGGTAACCCTATATGCTTATCTAGGATGATGAATATGCAATTAGAAACAATCTAGATATTAAACTAAATGACATGTCAAATAGTTAGCTAATCAAGATAAGCACAAAACCTAATAGCTATCACAATACAACTTCTCAAACATAACATCAACTAATCTCAAAATTGTATCCAAAATATATAAATAACACATACAAGTAATTAATTGAGATTGCTTGTTAAGAGAAACACAAAATATGTAAGATATTAGTGAAAAGCTACAAGCAAAGTATGATGAAGAATCCATGCAAGATGACATCTAGATGATCTAAGATGATGCTAGATGATGATTGATGATCATGAAAAAGTGTTGAGATGATAAAATGAGTTCTTGGAATTTTTCTTCTCTTTGAAAAATATCCTAAGTATGAATCTGAATATGAACTCTTGTGATTGACCTAAAGTCAAAGTGGCATATATAGGGTGTCAAGATGAAGTGTGGTCGTTTTGATAAGTGACACCACAATTTTGCCATGGGCGCTCTACGTAGAGCGTTGTGTAGAGCCCCCTGCTCTGTTCCGCGAGAAAACAGAGGGGCGCTCTACGTAGAGCGCTTTGAGAGCACTTTGTAGAGCGCCTCTACAGCGCTCGTTTATAGCGACTGAATTAATCGATCAAGTCTGTAGCGCCCAACGGGGGCTGTTCGTGAGCGCTTTTGTAGAGCGCTTTGGGAGCGCCCAGTGCAAAATGCAATCCTAAGTCTAAGCATGACAAGGCAATTGGTATGCAAGATGCAATCAAAACTAACATGCAAGAAGAGATGTTAATGAGCATTAAGGCATACAAA